>JAODVO010000023.1:76131681-76141873 GCA_025400055.1 Notarius lentiginosus | reverse complement strand
TCGCCGCCCACGGGGCTCGAACCCGGACCTTCTTGCTGTGAGGCGACAGCGCTAACCACTACACCACCGTGCCGCCCCCCCGTACGTTATATTTAATATAATCATAATCGGCGCGCGATAAATCTCCCATTAGTTTACGGCTTTTTACCGTCGCATGTTCTTTAATTAATGCCAGTAAAATGAAAATAAAAGCGGTTTGCAGTAAATGTTCCCGATGGCACTCCTTAGTCCCTGCAGATGATGTGATTTGTCGTCGATTAAGTCATTCGTTAGTCTTGTGTGTAACTCGGGAGCACGAGCCGGATACGGACGCTCTTCCTGAATGCCAAATTTCTCGCACGAAGGGTTTACGAATGCATCCAGAGTCCATGTCCCGCCGTGTACAGTTATTTTTCAAAAGTAAATATAACGGAGTAAAACTGCAGTTCTGATTTCACGAGCTTTTTACATGCCGGGGGGGGAAAAAAAAAAAAAGAGTGTTACGAAAGTAAATGTATGAAATTCCTACGACAAAACGTTTCCGCTGAAGCTCGCAGCTCCAATAGCACGCAGAAGGGCTTGACAGTGCTTAGAGCTGTGTGTGTGTGTGTTTTACAGGTGTGTGTGGCAGCACGGACTGTTCCTGTGGGAAGAATCACTTCACTTGTGCGGTGAGTGTGTTTGGCGAGTGCACCTGCATCCCGGCGCAGTGGCAGTGTGATGGAGATAACGACTGCGGAGACCACAGTGATGAGGACGGCTGCAGTGAGTGCACACACACACACACACGCACTGCAACCACCTGCTGAGTTAAAAGACTTGGGATTTGTGTGCATGTCTAAATCTGTGTGAGAGACAGAGAGCGAGAGAAAATATCCTTTTCTTAGAACACTACAGGTGGGATGGACCATCGTGGCACAGTGTACCCATAATCCACTTCTCCCTGGGTTCCAGCCGGTGGGAGATGAGCTCGAAGCTGGGGCGCTCTGGAAAACTGAGAGAGAAAGAGATTATTAACTTAAGGGGGGGGGAAGGATGGTCCTTTGATCTTCTTGTCTGTCGAGCAGTTCTTTTCTCCGTCATTCTTCGTCCTCAGAGCTGATTTACATAATCCCCAGCATACACCGCTGCAGGGAGACCACGCATCCACCAGCAGCCTGCTGAGAGCCCTTCAGCATCAGCTCCACAAACCAGAGCTGAGAACATCTGCGCGTGTGTGTGTGCAGGTGTGTTCAGTCAGGGTAAGAGCCCTGATAGGATACACTTCTGTGAAGCTCATCTTCAAAGCATGCATTCTTGACCTGCAGATATGCCAAGTGTTATCTTCAAACACACACACACACACGCGCATGCACGCTGTACTTGCCCAGTTACCATGGGAGCCAAACTAGGACATAAGGGCGGAGCTTGAAGACGATGCAGACTCGTCACTGTTCAGACAGAATCGTCACGAATCTGAACCCCTCCATCTTGGCTGAATCCCAAACGGCTTCCTGTTGACTCCGTTCGCGGCCTACATCACGTCCAGTATAATGGCGCGGCTCCTCCTCCTCCTCCTCCTCCTCCTCCAGGATCGTGTCTTCCATACGTCCCATGAACACAACGTTCCAGTATTTAAAGTTATCAGCACCTGGCCTTTCCCGAAGGCTGCTTCAAATCAGGAACAGCGAGGGCGGTTTGTTGAAATTAAAATCCAAACTGAAAGCAGTGATTTGTAAATACTCTTTGACCTGTACTGCACTCCAAACAATCCAACAGCACATTATTGAATCATTCACCTCGTGAATTTCATCAAAATAAACACGTTTCAATTTTGACTCGTGCAACACACTTCAGAAAAGTAAAGCGTTTCCCACTTTAGAACGTTCCCGCGACACTTCAGAGCTGTTCACGGACTGAAGACGCCGAGCGATGAAGTGTTTCAGGTGTTATTTTTGTCCCGCTCGGCCTGTAAACAGGTCTGAAGGTGTGAAACAGTTCAGGGTCGGGACCGTCACGTTTATCATTTCTAAATTCTCCAAAATTGGCGACAGAGTGGACACGCCCTCTTCTTGCCTTTGTAACGTGGGCAGAATGTGGTTTTGTATCGGCTTGTTGGAAAAACCGTCGTCTTGAAGGCAGCACAGAAGTGTAAGTTGCCTTTACCGAGGGCACTGACCCAACACCATACCGTGACACGCTGGCTTTTGGACTCGTTCCTGGTAACAGTCCGGATTTTCCGTTTCCTCTTCAGAGCACACAGCATCCATTTCTTCCAAAAAAGACTTGGAATACTGATTGATCTGACCACAATACCCGTTCCCACTGTGTGATGGTCCGTCCCAGACGCCTCCGAGCCCAGAGAAGTCGACGGCGCTTCTGGACACCGTTAACATAAGGCTTCCTTTTAGCACAGTAAAGTTGTAACTGGTGTTTGTGGCTGTAACTCCGTATTGTAGCTTGATGAAGGTTCTCCAGAGTAATCCCGAGCCCATGTGGTTCTATCAGCTGGAGATGAATGAGGGTTCTTGATGCCGTCTGAGGGATCGGAGGTCACGGGGGTTCAGATTCGGCTTGAGCCCTTTACACACCGAAACTCCTCCAGATTCCTTGAACGGTTTAATGATATTCTGCACCGTAGAGGGTGAAATATCCAAATCCCTTCCGATCTTTCTTTGAGGAACATTGTTTGTTTTTAAACATTTCAATAATTTTCTCACGCGTTTGTTGCTGAACTGGAGATCCTCGGCCCGTCTTTACTCCTCAAACACTCGGCCTTTCCTGGAGACTGATTTTGTACCAAATCGTGATTACAGTCACCTGTTGACATCACATCATTATTTAATTGTTGTACCTCATTACTCGCCCTATTTTCCCCGTCCCAACTCTTATTGGAATGTGCTGCAGGGATGGGTTAGGGCTCGTGTTATGCAGTTTTAATTTTCTCAAATGATGCCGGCTAAGGTTGTTCAGCTGGTTCTACTTGCCGTTTATTGTTTTCATTTTTGAAATGATTCATGGTGTTTTCTCCAGTAAACGCCAGTCTTCTCCTTGCTGCTACAGTAGTTCTGCAGGCCCAAAACACACGACTTTGCCTCAGCTGTTTGCATGTCTAACAGTTGCCATTGATACACCCTGTTGTTCACCAATTGTGTGCATTCTTCTTAAAGTTAGTAAAAAAAACTATTGCAGAAAACAGTTAAGTTGTCGTATTTATCATTGCCATGGTACAGTCTTAATTTTTCCATTTAGAGGGCTTGAAAAGGTCTTAAGTCTTTAAATTTGTACTTGAAAAATGTGCAGATACCCTGTGGGTGGATATTAACAAATGAAATGAAGTTGACCAACAAAACATGAAATATCTCGGGTTCATTCTGTCTGCAATGAAATACAAGTCAAAGTGCATTTACACATCACTGATTTCTGTTTTCCATTCAGTCCCACCTTTTTCTGGTTTAAAGCTGTTTTCCATTCAGTCCCACCTTTTTCTGGTTTAAAGCTGTACAATGATCATTTAGATTAGAAACGAAGGGATATTTCTGTGTTAATTTTCAGTAATAGAACTGCGCTAGTTGTTCAGGTCTCGTGTAAGTGTTTTACAGTGTTAATGAAGCCGTTGGTCTTTACCTGATGCTGACGGAGCTGGGATTGTGTTTTCAGGTGCCGTTGGATCAGGCACAGTGCTGTTTAACTGCAGAGATGAGCTCTGAGGGACTGACCATCCTGTCGGTCACGAACGCACTGCTCAGAGCACAACTCTGCTATGCGTCAGGAGAGGTGAAGGACACGCGCTTCATTACTTGCGTATACGATACGCCTGTTCTAACACTCGGCACCACGGAGCAGACAGAATGTACAAACGTTATTACATCGTGTGTGTGTGTGTGTCAGGTGGAAGAAGGTGTACACAGCCTGTGTGAGGTGTTGAAGGAGACTGTACTACATCACTCCAAAAGCTGGTATCTGCTGAAAGCTCGAGCTCTGCAGACCGCCAGTGCCTACCTCAGTCTGGACACGGGGACCCTGCACACACACCTGCGCCAGACCATTGTCCAGCACGGTACACAGACATACACACTGCATATGCATGCATTCACACACAGGCTGTAAAGTCACACTAGAGATTTGCAGTTTGGAAGTTTAGCTTTGTAAATGCGGGTCATTCTTACGGTCCTAAAGCTCCTGTTTATTAGTTGTTTGCTTGTTAGTGTTGAATTGTTCTTGGCATGCTTGCTAGCTTGACCAAACAGTTTATATATTTATAAAAAAGAATGAAATGAATCAGTCATGGTGTTGGTCAATGTGGTAAATTCCTGTATTTCTTGCCACCCAGTGTCTGCAAGGTAAAACTGATCGTGTCCATCGTTTTAACATTTTTGTGTGCGCAGGTTTAAAGACTCCAGACACGACCCAGTATGAAGCACTGAAGCTGTTGTGCAGTCTGGTGATGATGCTGCTGGGAAACGGCTTTTATGGAGCGCCTGGTCTCAACACAGACACTCAGTTTGTAGACCAAGGTACAAACACACACGTTTCTCCTCCAGAGGATGAGGGACCAATCATTGTGTCGCACCTGTGTCCAAGACCAATGATTATTGACAAACTGCTCACCTGTAGGTGTGAATCTGATTCATAGAGTGAACACTGAATGTAATTTGATCGTTATTGTAGCTGTAAGCAGCGATTAAGGGGGCCAGTCGTTTTCTGGCCTCACCTCTACTGGTTCCTATGAAGATGTGTATTTAATTTGATCGTGATGCATTAAGCCCTTGCTGAGAGAGTGCTTCACTGACTTTTCACTCGTGCTGCGAATTTGAACTTGAAGCCTGTTGACCATCATGTCATGAACCAAAGCGGAAAATTCCACATTTCTGTCTTTCAAAATGGTGGAAGTTGACCTGGTATCTGTTGATGTCTGCATGATAGAAAGAGTCAGACGAGAGTAGGATGATGTTTCTATGATGAGTTTATGATCGTAAATGCGTGTCTAACTTTTTCCTGCTGGTGGCGCAAGAGCAGTTAAGGGATGCGTGTTTACTGCACAAGTGGATGTATGTTTTGTTGACACTTGTCCTGGGCTGTGTGTGTAGGGGACAGCGTGGTGTTTAAATGGCTGTTGCTTAGTGAGGTGTTGCTCTGCTCGGAGAGGATGGTGCGCTTGAGGAGCAGCAGTGGAACAGCTCATGAGGCCAAAGCTCAGTGCCTTGAGGCCCTCAAACTTGCCACGAAGCTGCACACACTCAGCCAGTGAGTCCTGATTTATAAAACGCACACTAAACAAGCTTCCTGAAGCATTCCATCGTCTTCTAATGATAACATGAACAAGCCTCGACTCCACATGTGTAGGTTCATAAATATCAATTTAATACCAGGTCTGAATGGTGGGGTTCACTTCAACGTGGCATAACGTGTGTGTGTTGTAGCTGTGCTGAGCTGCTGGTGTTGAAGGCTGAACTGGAGTTGATGAAAGGTGCAGGTGAAGCCAGTGTTTTGGATCTGGAGCAGGTCAGACACTTGCTGGACTTTTGTACAGGTAAACGCATCTTACACATTAATTTAGATCTTTTAATCAAACTCTGATTCTGATCAGTTGATTGAGTTTCCAGTCCGTTACACAGCTGCAAATCACAGGTTTATACGAATACACACGTTCTCATACGTGATTGATTGTTTTCTATCGTATCAACTGAAAATGTAGAATTGGTGGGGGGGGTGCCACCTCTTTCTCTAAACTAAGGTGTTTAACATTTCTGGAAGGAGTCTCCAGCGTCAGAGGTAAAGCTGTAACTAAGTTTTCCGATGTCTTCAGGATGGATGAGTTTACACTTCTTTGTGTTTTCTCGGTCGTGTGTAACAAGCTGCATTTCTTTCCTATTAACTTCAACGATTGGAATAGAGAGAGACTGGTGAGGGAGCAGCGGCTTTATAGCTGCTGTAACATAACTGAAAACAGGAATTAACTTGATTTTTTAATGGTTAAAAAAATCAAATTGTACTTGTTGGTAAATTGCTGTGATATAAGAGGGAGAGAGAGAGAGAGAGACTGGTGATGTAATGAATAAAAGACTTGAGCACAAGCTCTTGTAGGAAAACAATCAACTTCTGGATTTAAACAGTAACTCCGCTTCAGGGTCCCCCACCCCTCATAAATATTGTCAGAATTTTGTTGTTTTGAGAACCCTTTCCATGTGTAACAGTCAGGAATGAACGTAGCTAAATGCAAACACCTTTCTCCTGTTATCATTTTAGATTTTGGTCCTCATCAGCAGAAGTCTGAGGTGAAGATAAAACCCCGTAAAGGCCGCCCGGCTGTGAAAGCCTCCGCCCCCGAGCTCCCGGAGGAGGAAGAGGAGGATATGCGTGGGCTCCTGAGCTCTCGCTCATTGGGCCGTGAAGCTTTAGAGGAGCTGTCTGAGTTGGGGCAGGACGCGTCCCCTCCTCTGAAGCCCAAACGGCAGCGCATGTTGTCCTGCCTGAGTCACGCTGAGAGCTGCTCCTGTGCCTGCTGTACTGAACCCAGCCTGGCTCGAGTCAGTGTGCTCTGGGCCCTGGCGCAAGCCGACGCCCAGAACGAGGCGCAGAGTTCACGCAGACTACGCCACGTAGCTAAACTTCGCTGTCACAGCATCAATCTGAAACTCTACACCCGCTTGGCAGCACTGGTGCCCATTAAATGTTCAGAAAAGCCGTGCACGCTGCAGCCGGAGATTGCGAGACTGCAGCTGAGCGCAGTGCTGACACAGCTGTGCTGCGGCGTGGCTGAGACGGGGAAAGCCACCGCTCTGTGGGAGGAGATAGAGGCAGGGCTCGAGGCTGTGGAGCCCAGAGGGGCACTGTTACCTGAGCTGGGGCCTCTGAAGGCGGCTCTGCTGGGGGCCAAAGCTGTGGCCTGCTGCCTGGCTCTGGCTGGAAAGAAGCAGTGCAGCCCTGATGAGCTCTTCTCCTCTGTATGGGGCTGGGCTCCTCCGACGGCTCCTAAACTCAAAACACAAGTCAAACCCCGAGGAAAGAGCTCCAGCAGTGACAAACCTCTTCCAGCCACAGCACCATCGGCGAAGAACCTCATGGAGATCAAACAGGAGGCGTGTGTAGAACCGGGGGGTAAAAAAAACCGAGAGGTCACTATCGGTTCCTCGAAGAAAACCAAGACCTCTGTGCCAAAAATCAGCATCACGAAGCCTGGCATGGTATTTAAAACCCCCCGAGCAACCAGAACCCCCAGACCCAGGTCTGTCTCCGTCGTGACTCCGATTGACACGGCCACTGACCTGAGTGCGTTCGACTTCACCAACGAGGTTCCTGATATTGCAGTCAGCGCCACCCCTCTTCCTGTGGCCAAGGCCACGCCCAGTAGTCGCTCTGGGGTTACAAGATCAAAGGATGTGCCAAAGGGTTCCTTCCAGGTTTTTGAAGATTCGTCCCCACTGCAAGAGAAACCTGTCCCTGTTCCAGCTGCTCCGAGACGGACCAAACGTTCACGCTTTAAGGTCTGAGAAGTGGTCTTTAGACATCTCGTTCACAGGAATGCACATGAACGCACAAGTTAACAGATGAGCACAAATGTTGAAATGTGCACGCGAGTACATCTCCTTAAAAATTGACTCATAAAACCAGTCTGTTTCTTCTTTCCGTGTTCTCGCCAGGTGGAGTTCAGTGATGAGAGTGACGCTGAGACGGCTGATGCGCTGGAGACAAAGGAGCGTCCCGTCTCCTCTACACCAAAACCCCCCTCTGAGCCCCGTCTGAGCCGAGCTCCAGCGCAGGACCAGCCCAGACGCACAAGAACCACCAAGAAAAGCACCGCCCTGTGTACCAGCGGTGCCTCCTCCGAGGAAGAAACGCAGCCACGACGGGGACGGTCCAGAAAAGCTCAGAGCTCCGATGATGTGGAGAAACCGGAGAGGATGAGGATGATCCGAGAGGATGAGGTTGGAGACGGGCTGGATATCAGCCTGGAGGCCCTTCAGGAGTCTGACTCTGAGATGGTGAACGCAGGTGTGTGAGCATGTGTGTGAGACTGACTGACTGACTGACTGACTGGCTGGCTGGGCTGGAATGCTTGTTTATATCCACATCCTGTGTGTGTAGGAAGTGCAGCTGACGGCCCTGACGCTGACTGTGAGGTGCTGAGGAGAGACCTGGGAGCAGATCTGACCAGAGACTGTGTGAAGGAGCTCAGGAGCTCTGGACAGGCAGGAATACCAGTACCCCACACACACGTCACACCAGGTGAATGAGGTTCCTGTTTCTCGTCCATCACTCAGCAGACCTGCTTACAGGAGCGCCACGTTTTACATACACTGCGACGAGTTCCTGGTTAAATATATTGACTCCAAAAGATCAGACGACTTCTCAAAATAAAAATGGTGGCTGAGCCAAATTCAAATTGACATGAATTTATGACAGAGTTTTAATATTTCCTCGAGAAGCCCCGCCCACTTCAGATCCTGAGGCATCTTTGCTTTCTGTCGCAGTGAATGTTTTGAGCTCATTAATGTGTTTTAACTTGTGAACTTTTGGCCTGAAATAAAAATCATGTGAGCAAAAGTGTTGGCTCTAAAAGTTTGGAAATAATTTTAATGCGTACGATGATTGGGAAATCGATGGTGCTGTTTCCGCTCCTGCACCGTGGTAGAACGTGTGTGGATATCCAGGGTTTACAGAAACCACCAGGCAGAGACACGAGACGTGCACCCTTTATAACTGTATGTTTGTTTTTGTATTTTGTGTGTGTACGTACAGGTGAGCTCTCGGTGGATGGGATCCGATCACTTTTGACCTCGTCTTGGCTCCTTGTCCATCATTTTCCAAACCCCTCCCTCTACCCACACCTGTGCTCGCTGCTCGCCCTGTTACTCGGCCCGTCTGATCCCATCACCACGGCGATGCTGCATGCTCAGTCACTGGGCGTGTCCTCTCGTCACCATATGACTCGTCACCTGGCCAGTCGGATTAGGTGTGAGGAGGTCCCCTTTTAAAATGCATCGTAAACTTTCCGAGTGGTACCATCGTAAATGTATTTTTAATGTTTTATCTGTTGAACTCTTAACTCCTGTGCTGGATTCTATAATGCCCCGTATTCACGGCTGTGAGAGAAGCTCCCCTGACCCCGGTTCTTATCCCTCATGTTTAGGAAGCTGAAGAAGTCGAACGGTGATGTCGTGGAGAGTCTGAGCGGACTGAGTCTGGAGGAATCCTCCAGTCGCACGCAGACAAAGACTCTGTCTGCACTCGAGAGGATTTACTCCTTCACCTGCACGCAGCCGACGCAGTTCCCGCACGCACACTGCCGAGAGTTCACGCAGCAGCTCAAACACCTGCCCACAGGTAAAACGCACAATGTGCTGGAATGTGATGGAACACCGTGTGGATTAGCTGTGATAAACAGGGCTGTCGTCTCGTGCAGGTGTAACGGTGTGTTTGCTGTCTCTCGTGGGGGCGTGTCCTGGTGACATTGGCAGCACCATTCTTATCTCACGACTGGAGCGTGACTCCACCCCCATCACCATGAGGATCCCGACTGCACGAACACACGTATGTTTCTGCAATGTGCTGTACCACCCGGTGTGCTGCAGTGTGTGTACTTATTGTGTGTGTGTGTGTGTGTAGCGCTCTATGGCTGTGCTGCTGGAGGAGATGGAGGCGGTGCTTGAGGGCCAGAAGAAGGTCAGCGCAGTAGCAGACAAGGCGCAGTGGTGGGAGGGCAGGAAGGCTCTTGACGCTCGAGTGCAGGTGAAAGATTTGTGTTTATAACATGATGATCATTAATATTCGCATATTCATTAGTGCTTATCACATAAACCACAGGATAAAACTTGGTGCTCATGACATCCAGTATAACTTAAGTGTTATAGACCCTGCTTGGTGGAAGAGAATAGAATGCCTTTATTGTCACTGTACCCATGTACAATGAGATTAAAAGCAACTCCAATAACAGTGCAAACAGCGTGTAGAGAGAGAAAGGTGGGGGTGTAAGGTGCACAGTCCTGAGGCGTAGGTGTTGTATTGCACAGAGAGAGTCACACTATAAAATAAAGTATTGCACATTATGAAGTATTGCACCGGGGGGTTAGACTATAGAGTCGGAGCATATTTGAGTTCAGGGTGGTTATGGCTTTTAGAAAGAAGCTAAGTTTTTGTCCTGATGCACCTGTAGCGCCTCCCTGAGGGCAACAGGTCAAACAGATCAAAGCCAGGGTGGGAGCGGTCCTTGATAATGTTCTTAGCTCTGCTA
>JAODVO010000023.1:76084315-76096225 GCA_025400055.1 Notarius lentiginosus | reverse complement strand
TCCACACAGAAAGGCCCTCGCCGGCCGCTGGGTTCGAACCCGGAACCTTCTTGCTGTGAGGCGACAGTGCTAACCACTACACCACCGTAAAGGGTTCTTGGCGGAGGTCTGCGCTCTGAGTGCTTTTCTAGTTCCTCATGTTCTAGTACTCTTTAGGTAACTAGGTATGTGTTCAAAAGCAATCAAACTTTCTGATTTATTAGGCTTTTTTCAAAATAAAACATTTTGCACCTATAATTCAAATGCATATTGCAAATGTCTGACCATGTCTACCATAAAAACAATTCTACCGCTGGAAAGAGTGTGTTTTGATTAGCAAATGCACAAAATATGAAGTTGGTACCCTAAACCAGACTATAAATATTAAAGTTTTAAATTTTTAAAGGCTAATCAATCAAAGTTTGATTTCTTTTGAACACGTGCCTAGTTTCACATCTGTGTGTGTGTGTGTGTGTGTGTGTCAGGTGACCACGAAGGGAACTGGTCTGAATCCTCATGCCAAAGTGTGGCAGGAAGCGTCAGCTCCTCTCCCCCAGAACACTGAGGAGGCCACGGGAGCTCCTGATTGGCCGCAGGAAGACCACACCCCCTCCCAACACCTGGGCGGTAAGGAACGCGTTATGTTAGAACAAAGTGTTCCAAAACCACGTCAGCTACTTCTTGTAAGTGCATTTATTACATAAAGAGGATAGAATTGATTTAATAAGATTTCATTATCATTTTCCAAAAAATGATAAATTTATCACAGTGTTGAATTTCTGTCCTCTTCTGACCCGGAGTTCCAGGAACTCTCTCGAAGTTCTCGTTAGTCAGTTCTTCTCTCTATTAGTATCATATCCCCTCGCTCTGATTGGTCACGTCCCTGTGAAGATTGTGTTCAGTCCATGAAGCTCCGCCCCTCACTCGTAACCGTTAGTGATGAGGTGGGAACAGGGACTGTTTTAGTTCCTCAGAAGGTTCCAGAACCTGTGTGGGAATGCATCATGTTGCTTTATCTCTCTTCAGGATGTAAAGGATACGGTGCTGTGTATGTAGACTCCGCCCCTCCTGTAGATTCTGCCCTGCTGAACGGTGTCGACCTGACAGAACTGGAGTACTCCGCGTATGAACTGGGTCAGTGTTCAACACACACCACATGGTGCACAAGTACACTGCGAGTGTGTCGTTATAACGTGTGTGTGTGTGTGTGTGTGTGTGTGTGTGTGTGTGTGTGTGTAGTGGATGAAGAGCTGTCTGAGGAGAGTCTGAAGGAGTCCCTGAAGAAACAGCTGGAGTTCTGCTTCTCCAGGTAACGCACACACTCTCTGTCTCTGTGTTAAAGCAGCAGTGTGTAATAATCAGCGCCCCCCACTGGACTGATTAAGAGCTGCAGTAGACCACGTTAACGCCCCCTTTGACCTTTGTGCTGCAGAGAGAACCTGTCCAAGGACCTGTACCTCATCTCTCAGATGGACAGTGATCAGTTCATTCCCATCTGGACCATTGCCAACATGGAGGGGGTGAAACTCCTGACCTCTGACCTGGACCTGATTGTGGAGGTGCTGAAAGGTACGGACAGGTGACCCGCTTCTCGCCGTCACCGTCGTGAGTTTAAAGCGACGCCTATTTACACGGTTGACTCCTCTCACTCTGCAGAGTCTCCCATGGTCCAGGTGGATGAGAGAGGGGAGAAGGTTCGGCCCAATCACAAGCGCTGCATCATCATCCTCAGGGAGGTTCCTGAGAGCACACCTGTGGAGGTGAGAGCATGTCGGACACGCCCTACAACAGCTGCGTTTGTTTAGGACTGCATTTGTTTCCCTCTTTTTGGTTAGATCTGTGTTTCAGACATTGTTTGTCTCGACCTCGTCGTGTTTTTACTGTGTTTAAAAAATAAATCTAAAGGGGTTCGTTCCTCGTTCGTTTAGTAGATGTGTGTGTTGAGACAGTGCTAGTTTGTTTAGTCAGCAGTGTTACACACACCCCACCACAGCAGTTCCAGGGCCAGCTCGGTTCTTGAGCCGGTTCTTGATGTTTCAGCAGATAAAGAACCGGCTCTCAGCCAGGAAAACTGGTTCTGGAGCAGCGCCAACATTATGCTGGTCTAGAACCAAGAACCACTTGTATCATGCACTGGGGGCGGGGTTATCACAACCAGCAAGGCCAACTGAAACTTCATGACTGCCGTTTTTCAAAACCAGAGCGAATAATTGGACCTCCGGAGAAGAACTGGCACAGTGTCGTCCGTCACTGTCCTACACACTGGTTCTGGGAGGATTGACCGGTTGAAGCAGAACTGACCTCGGGGTCGTGTTGGTGGGAAAAGGGGGAGGTTCCGGTGTCACATGGTGCTTTACTGCCTCCACTGTTTACTCTGGTGTTGGTTTCTGAACGTGTGAATCAGATACTCAGAACCACCACAGACATGTAGTGCCTGTCATTAGTCAACCTTGATGGAGTCTGTCTGTCTGTCTCTCAGGAGGTTGAGGCTCTGTTTAAAAGTGAGAAGTGTCCTCGGGTCATCAGTGTGGAATTTGCTCACAATAACAACTGGTACATCACCTTCCAGTCTGATACTGATGCTCAACAGGTAAAACGCACACACGAATTGGTTACGGTCATCTGTGTGTGGGTTTTTTTTTTTTTTTTAATTGTTTATTTTTTATGCGCGTGCGTGTGTAACACCTCTGCTCCTGTTCTGTTTGCAGGCGTATAGATATTTGCGGGAGGAAGTGAAAATGTTTCAGGAGAAACCCATCATGGTAAGGGTTACACTGAGCTCGGGCAGTTTTCAGGACATCATAAGGGCAGTTCAGGGTCACATTGAGATCTTTAACTGCGTGTGTGTATACACACACGCACACGCACTGCAGAAAGGGTTGTTATCGGTGTGTCGGTCTCTGGGTGTAAAGTTCAGCATGTTTGCGGTGTTCAGTTTGAGCTTTAATCTGCTGATAACGGCCTCTTTATAAATAAATAATTATAATCAAATGCTTTTCCTTTCACAACCCAAACACCCGTCTGGACACACACACACGGAAACTTGTGAGAGTTAAAGTTTATGTAAATCCTGTTTTTCTGATGGTGAAATGTTTAGCTTTTTAATGAATATTTCAGATTAGGCCTTCAGGAAAAAATTAGATTTTCATGTCGCACCTTTAATCTTGCAACTTCATCGTGGACTGTTGAGTGCAGAAAGAAAAATGAAGCTCTCGCTCGTTCATTTAAGATCTTTTTCCTGATGACTGCTGATTAAGGGTTGGGTTTAGACGGCGTCTCATTTGTTCAGATCAAAGGGTTTAAAGTCTTGTTTGTTTGAATTTGAAGACCAGGTTGGTTAGACATTTAATTCTTCTTTAGACATTTTTTAATCCCCCGGTGATGATCAGTATCGCGCTTGGAAGGATCCAGAACCGCTGCTGCTGTAGAGATCCCTCTCTTCTGTCTCTCCTCTCCTACATCCCTGTCATCCCACTCCTCTGTTCTGTCTCCGTCTTTTCTCTCGGAGCAGCTGGTTCTGCCCTAATGACCGTGAGATTATGAGATCTGAGGGGGTCCAGGACGCGTTCACAAATAAAAAAAAATTTCACTGACCCTGCTTTAATATTGACATTGAACCCCCCCCCCCAGGCTCGCATTAAGGCCATAAACACCTTCTTTGCGAAGAACAGCTACGGCGCCGTGGACTCGGCCGTGTTCACAGGAAGTGCTCAGTCTCAGTACTCGTCTCCGCTCTACCTGCAGCAGGTGTTCCAGCCCCAGCAGTATCCAATCTACAGCCTCCTCCCTCACTCCTGGAACCCGTCGCCGATGCCTTACTTCGAAACGCCGCTGGTAAGGAAACACCTGCGTCGCAAAAGATATTGTCACGGTAACTGAGGGTGATCATGGTACGGGTCGATGTCCTGAACAGCGGAGCGGAACAGGAGAATCAGGCTAGTGAGCCATCAGCGTGGTGCTAATGTTCGCTAAGCTAATGGTAATAATAATAATAATAATAATAAGCTCAGTAATGAAACAGTAGGGTGGGTGTGGCTTAGCACAGGGTTAACGTTGTATTAAAGGTCGACTTGCTCGAGTTTCAACGACTCCTTTGCTCTGGGACCGCCCCTCATCTCTGATTGGTTCACCGTGATACCTTTGTGAAAGTGGCAGAATGTCTCTTCCCCCTCAGTCACTGCTCACTCTGGTCTGGTCTCGTCACGTCTCAGCGACTTCACGTCCACCTTCTGTCCCCTCGTGGTTTAAACCCTAAACTGTTTAATCTGGTGTCCGACAGTTGTTCTCGTGCTGTATCCAGCTCCTTTGAGGAGTGTATCAGACATGTTCATGGTGACTCCGAACAGGAGGAGGTTCGTGGATTTTTGCTGGGTGGGCGGGGTCAGAAACAGGAAGTGATAACAGGACATGGTGAGAACATGGTGCATGAGTGTGGAGTTATTTTTGAGTCCAGTTATTATTTTTGTGTCTGATTTTGACGTGGTGGTGTTGAAGGTCCAGAGATGATCTCAGATCACTGGCAGTACGGTTTACACTTCAGTGTGTGATGAGGAGAAATCGTAACGGATAACACCACTGGCTAAAAAGAGAAAAACCCTGAGCAGGTCATGCGTGTCAGTTAATTATGATGTGTATTAATAATTATTTGCACGTGAACTCAATGCGTTTACATTTTCTACTAACTTGTATGTTTTTGTGTCTGAGACCCAGTGATGAGAAACTGAAGCGCATTAGAGGGATCTGGGGGGAAGAGAGGACTTTCAGCATCTTTCTCTCTCTCTCTCTCTCTCTCTCTCTCTCTCTCCTTCCTGAAGTTCCTCTCCTCTGTCTCGGTCCCTGTGAGCGGTGAGATTATGAGATCTGAGGGTCTGTGTGCTACAGGGAAGATGAACAAATCATTGTGTTCTGCATGTGACGTGTGTGTGTGTGTGTGTGTGTGTGTGTGTCCATCCCCTGTAGGCTCCATTTCCCAACGGATCCTTTAATGGTTTCAGTGGAGCAGGAAGCTACAAGAGCGGCTCGTCTCCCGTTGGCGTCCCCCGTCATTTCCCTCGCAACCGGTACGAACCTCACAAGCACTACAGAGTGGATTCAGGTTTAAAAGGTTGTTGGTTTTTACACACCACGTGTCTGTTAGTGAAGGAGTGTGTTCAGTGGGTGTGGTGGGCGGGGAGAGAGAGAAACGTGTCACTTGTGGTCTAAAGAGAGCGCACCTTCTGTTTGGTTTAGATTTTACCCGACAGGACTTCAAGTTCTAGTGGAGAACTGTAAGAGAGCAGGGTGTCCCACAGGGGTCGGTTTCAGGTCCCTTCCACATGTCCGTCACAGTGATGGTTCAGGAAGTCTTCTGGGTCTAAATTAATATCCAGGAAGTGTTTTGGCATGAAAATAATGCATGGGAGTTCAGAATAAGTGTGTTTGGGGAGGGGTATAAGCGTGCATATCCCGGAACTGTATTAGGAACAAGTTTGAAAGTGTAGCTCGTGTTGTAGAAAATGTCTGACTGACTGTCCAGGAATGGTGTGGTGGAGGGAAGGATTAATTTGTGGGGAAATCATGCTTCTGAATATTCAGGAAGTGATGAAATGTCTGAACTGCGATTCTGAAAGTGTTTTAGGGTTCTGTTCTGTTCTCGGCCCGCACGTGTTCATGTTGCACCTTTTTAAAGTGGACTTCAAACACTTTCCTCGTTGTTCAGAATGGGGGGAGGGAGGGAGTCTGCTATCTGTCAAACAAGTGAACCCGCCCCTCAAACAGGAAGTGATCTTTGAGCAAAGTGAACCTGTGCCTCGCAAGTGTCGTTAAAATACGTGACTTATTTCTGAGTAAAGTGACAACGATGAATTCTTTTCATGATTTTGCTGTGGTTGCTATGGTGATGGAAATGTTTTTCTGAGATTAGCCAAGTCGTTGAGATCTTGTTCTTGGCTCCACGTTGGAAAAGAGTCATGAATATAATTTCTGAATGCTGTATTAAGGCGTACCCTGAGTATAACGGCTATAATGTTATTTTGTAAGATAAAATCCTCTGCGCCGCCCGTTTACCTGCCGTGATGTTAAACACGCGATCGGGGAGTGAAATGCTCTTCGCTTTTTCTTTGTGGGACCGGTTTGGAGTTTGGGCACTGTAATGGAGTTCCCAGTTGAACACTGGTTGTGTTTTTAGGGGCCACGTGAAGACGCTGTCGCGTGCCGATGGGCCTCAGTCAGATGGGTTCTTGGGCCTCAGCGGTACGCAGATCCCCCAGAGCCCCGGCGCAGGACTGAACTTGGACTCCATCACCTCTTCAGACTCTCCACTGTCTCCCAGTGAGAATGGATTCAACGACCCGGGCAGCACCAGGTGAGTGTACACGCCGGACGAACGCCCAGGACGTGATCCGGGAGGGGCGCATCGGGAATCTAAATGGTTTGAAGTGTTTGTGGAAATGTTCTTGAAAGAGAAGAACAGAGTGGAGAAATAAAAATAGGTTGTAATGCGCACTCTAAAATTAGAGCTGTCTAAGGAGTGTTCTTGAAGTCAGGCGGTGTTTAACAGAATGAGTCCAAACTCTCCAGGGAACGTCCTGTAACGAGTCGGATTCATGATCTGGGAAATCGTCCTGGAGTGGGAATGTTGTGGAAAAGTGCTTTTGCGCTGTTCTGGTGTCTGACCCAGTGATGAGAGAACGAAGCGCAGAGAGGGAAGTCCAGGAGTCGGGAGCGTGGAGTTTTCTCTCTTTCTTTTTCTTTCTTTCTTCTCTTCTTTCCTCTCTAAGCCCCTCCCATTCCTGTCCCAATGAGCGGGAAGATTATGAGATCTGAGGGTCAGATGGATGAACAGTCACCTGTTTAATTATCAGACTTGAGTTCAGTTTAATACTCTGTGTGTGTGTGTGTGTGTGTGTGTGTGTGTTTAAGGAGAGGAAGTTACCGTGGTCTGAGGCGCAGGAGAGAAGACGAGCGAACGGTAAACACATCATCTGTCTATTTATTTATTTTTCCTCTTGCCTGTTTATTTTTGCTCACCTTTTTACCCTCCCTTTACAGAGGCCCCTCCCTTCAACTGAGGTCAAAACCCCGCCTCCCAAGTTTGACCTGGCGACTTCAAACTTTCCTCCCCTGCCAGGGGGCGTGGCTGGGCCACCACCTGGAGGCGTGGTCACACTGACGGAGAGTGTTCTGGAGACCCGCATGGCTGATGTGGTGAAGGGCTTGAACAGGGACAAGGTGCACAAATTTAATCATAAGAACTTCAAATAATTCATAAATGAGTTGCTGTTAGAGGAAATTAATCAACACCTTCTGACCAATCAGAGTCCGGAACTCAGCAGCACCGTGGTGTCATACACACTGTGTTTATGGTGCATTATAACGTGTGTGTGTGTGTGTGTGTGTGTGTGTGTGTGTGTTGCAGTTGGACAACAGTAAACAGGAAGTGAATAAAGATTCCCAACCTGCTCAGGAAGATGTGCCGTTTCCTGTTCCTGCCACGCCCACATCCATGCCACAGGACACGCCTAGCTCCAGGTGTGTGTGTGTGTGTGTGTGTGTCTTCAAAACCACTTTAATCTTCCCGGTCTGAAAACAGGAAGTATGCAAGTGAACAAGTGTGTTTGTGACCTCATATCGTGATGTCATCAATTTATGGAATAAAGAAATCTCATTGGTTCTTGCTGTGCTCAGTATTTCTCCTCAGGTGAAGGACCCAGATGCCACGCCCATCCTCAGTCCTGCTCCAGTCATCACTACTGCTGCTGCTGAGCCTGACTCCGCCCACAGCCCCACACACTCCACGCCCTCCAGCACACCTGTACAGGTACGACTGGTCCATTCTTCAGGAGGATCGTTCACACTGAGTTTTGTTTCCTCTCATAACCAGTTGAACGGTGATTGGCTGATTGGAAGTAATGGGGTGGGGCTTATTTTCATTCATTAACTTGCCTGACTTGTTTCCCTGAACTCCAGGAGCCTCGGAAACTGAGCTATGCTGAGGTGTGTCAGAAACCCCGCAAAGACCTGCCGCCTGCACCCGCACCCTGTCCGAGCCCCAGCCCTGACCCCTCCCAGTCTCCGCCCGCCGTCATCCAGCCACTCCGTGAGCTCCGAGTGAACAAAGCCGATCCGGAGCCGAGCCGTCCTGCTGAGAAGGTGTGCGAGGGAAGACCTCCGCGTGAGCAGTACCGACGCAGCAGTACTGTCAAGGGGGCGGGATTTAAGCTCAGAGAGCAGCAGAGACGGCCTCCTCCGGGACGAAGCTCCTCCCCTCACACAGGGTACAACAACCGGCGCATCGGGAAAGAACAGAACATCCCGCCGAGGTCGCTGAAGTGATGGAGTGCACACTTTACACAATCGTCATAGAAATGGCTAACGTAAAGTCCACAGGATATATAAAAGTATAGAACTGCACGACTTCTGGGACAAACAGATGGCCAACACGAAACATGTCACCCTGCAAACTATTTACATAAAGCCGAGGGGAGATGAAGATGGGACGCGACCCCAGGAGCTGTAAAACCCGGTTTGTTTGTTTTTGTTTGTTTTTTTAAAGGGGAGGGAAAAAAATGTGAGAAACGTCAAGAACCAAATGTCAGTTTTCCTCCTGTTAATGAGGCACGGAGCGCTTTCATGTCCTGTTCGTTTAACATCACAGAGGTGCCAATATTTATGCTCTATGCTTGTAGCACTTTGGATTGGTTGCTATGGTGATACAAGGGGATGCCTGAAAAAGTGAACGTGAGCGAGTATGGCTCACTGGGGGGGTGATGGACGGTGGACGTGTGCTGCTTTTGATGCTTCAAGTGAACTTTGACCTGTGACATCATGAGCCAAGAGTAAACAAGAAGGCAATGTGCTGTTTATTCTTACATATATAAGGAGCATCTTGCTGAACGTTTGCCTCGCTGCTCTGTGACTCACGTTAACAGTCACGTCTCCCAGAAGGTGTTGGGTTTTTTGTGTGCCCCCCCCCCCTTTCTTTTTCCTCTTGCTAAGAATTTCTTGCTAGCTCTGTTGGTCTATAACTGTGTGTCTCTCATATCAGAAGTTCATGTGTTTGGATGCACAATTTTTCAGGAACTATGTGAGAATTGATTTTCATCTCTTGGATTTAAAACTCTTAGAGAAACGGCGTTAACGAGCGCACGCAGACAAGTAATTTATTTATTCACTCTCTGGAGGATGTTTATCAGGATGGAAGGAGGAAGTCGGTGTGATGTGACCCTCGGAGTGAACCGTAGCGTGACGGTTTTAGTTGTAGCCTCTCTAATTGTTTAGTTGTAGCCCAACCTCATCATGTTCTGAGTGTAAAGGTGAGGGGCGTGGCCACATGTCGAATACGTCACGATATTTCCTTGTGTATGTTTTAAAACCACTTCAGTACTTTTTTTTTTTCTTCTTTAATATTTTAAATGATGATGACTGTGTCTGTACAGTGACAGTTTATCACGGTCTCGAGGCTGAGTATCCGTGGATCTCCTGGAGCCAACCCTCCTGCTGTCTCCTGTGGGTGTGGCCTGTCCTGCATTGTGGGGTGTTTTTAAATGTTCAGTAAGAAACAGTAGCTGTATGTAGCTTCTGAAATTAACTAGTTTAACACACAGGTCAATTATCTGATTTTTATTTTTTAACAAATTTATATATCAACAAATAGATGTAATGGTGCACATAATGAATTACAATGTAATAATTGTGAGCAACTCGTAGTGAAATGATGCTTGTCTTCCTGATCTCGCGTCTTTATTCTGCGTTATATAAATGAATCTGTTCTCTGCTGTATAGTAATGTAATGAAGCTTTTGTGTGTGTACTGTCTGTGATTGAACCAGTGTCTGTTTTAATAGATACAAGTTGTGTACAATAGTGTGTGTGTGTGTGTGTGTGAGAGAGAGATTGATTTTGATTTTATGGGGAAATCATTCATGCAAATTTTGCATGAATTTATGAATCCTTTTGTCCACGATCCAACTCGGAGTTGGGTTAATTGTATTTGCTCTGAGGTTATTGGTGTGCGCGCGCGTGTTGCACATCCTGACTTTATAAACACGCAATCGTTATTTTCTCATGGTGTGAAACATAAACACTCCAGACCAAAGTCCAATCAGCAGAGAGACAATCTCAGGAAACACTGTTTAACTGCAGTGACTCCCCGACCCCATGACCTCTGACCCTCATTAGTGCTTGATGTTGAACCATTGTGTGTGGTTGCTGAAGTGTGTATGTGAGAGAGAATGTTAGAACGTTCTGCAGGAGATTAAACTTGTTCCCACACTTAGGTTTTTCCTATTGTTTATTTAGTATTCTGTATTTATTGTTACTTTAAGTATTTTACGTCCTGTATCGGTCTGCTTGTGGTTTTTTTTTTCCCCCTTCCTCCTTTTACTCAGTGATTGATAATGTAGGCATTGTGCCACAATAGATATATTATATATTTTAATTCAGTTGGACTGATCAGTTTGTGGTGTCTCTCCACTTCGATTTGATTTTGTTTAGCTTTGTCTGTATTATTTTAGAGGTTTCTAGTAGCAGGATTGCTAGAATATTATTTTCCCTTATTTTCTAGTTTTTTGTTTGTTTTAAATGGAGGCTAGCGGCTTGTGCCTGGTCAGTAAAATATATTTAACACAAAATGAAGTGTTTAAACAAACAAAAAAGGAAATGAAATAAATGATGAAATGAACTGCATTTGTGTTTTTTTAGCCATGTCCTTTTGAGTCATGACATTGCAGTTGGCACTCAGTCATGTTCTGCACTCAGTCCTGATCTGCTCTCACAACCAGACTGAGGTCGGATTTATTTTCCCCTCTGTGACACACGTGTTCAACACAAAGCCGCCTTTAACAAGAGTTTAGTGATCGGGACAGACAAGTATTTTCATTAGAATTTTTTTTGGTCAATTTTTTTAAATATCCACTTTAACCTCCAAGACTAAAGTTACAGTATTATTTTTTTTTTTACTGAAACATTTGTATTTTCCCCACACATTTAAAAAGAGCCTGTTTTTAACTTTACACATTTTATTCCACTTTAAAATTTATCTTAATTTTTTCATTTGTTACATTTTTATTTTGAAGTTGGTTTATTACATTTTAATGATAATTGTACATTTCTTTACATTTCAGTCGGTTTGGATTTTTAATATTTTTCTCATCCGAGTTGATTTTAATCAGAAATAATTTTTAGTCTCAATGAGACTTCTATTAATTTAAAGCTGCACATTTTATTACACCTTTCTTTGTACTTTTAATTCCGAGTTTGTTTGTTTGGACGCAGGGAGGAAGCGGGTCGCTCCTTTCATCTCTAACACTTCCGGGTTCAATCCGCCTCTGCGTCTCCTGAAATCCCGTTCGGCGTCCTGCGTCACCGTATCGCGAGATTTGCGCCGTGCTGAAGGCAGCAGGAGAGAGCGGAGCTCGCGCTGGCGGGAGGCGGAGCGGAGCGGAGCGGAGGAGCGGGTGAGTGAGTGAGTGAGTGAGTGAGTTGGTAAACACCGACACTGCGCGAGACGGTCGGAGTTGGCTCCCGTGAGCTCGCGACACTCGGGTGCAGCGGGTGTGTGTTGAGCTGTGTCTGGACCGGGGGACCGCGGGACCGGGGGAAGGGAAAGAGCGGACCGACCGCGGCTGTTTACACAGCAAGCCGAGGTGGGAGTTAGCTTTAGCGTTAGCCTCAGAGTAGCTCCATCCACCGACATGACTCCAGAGCCAATGCTAATGCTAACGCGAGTTCGCTGAGGCGGTCGGGCAGCTCGCCGCTCCTCAGTGAGTGAGAGATTTACTCAGGTTCATCAGCGCGGGGCCTCAAACTGCTGAGGCCACACAGCGCCCGCGGGACTACATGTGTCCGGTTGTCCTTCCAGCACGCGCGCTAATCACTCCCACATCCTGCATCGGGGGTGAGAGAGAGAGTGAGACTGAGGGAGAGAGAGAGGGGGTGACAGAGTGAGGGGGTG
>JAODVO010000023.1:75853093-75869932 GCA_025400055.1 Notarius lentiginosus | reverse complement strand
CGAGGGATGGACTGAGAGAGAGACAGGAACGAGGGATGGACTGAGAGAGAGACAGGAACGAGGGATGGACTGAGAGACAGACAGGAATGAGGGATGGACTTAAACAGGGCATAGACAGAAAAAAGACAGCTAGAGAGAGAGAAGAACTCAACATTACTGCATCTATTTTTAATCTAATTAGATTTCAGGAAGATTCTTGCTCACACATCCTAAGTGTCTCTGGTGTTTCCCTGCGTGTGTGTGCGCATGTGTACAGCTGCAGAGGGATGATGTAAGGGGAACGCCGTGTCTCTGGTAAAAAAAAAAAAAAAGACAAACTTTTTTTTTCTTCTTTTCCTCCTTCTGAAAAGCCAAACTGCAAAATCCCCCCCCCCAAAAAAAGAAAAAAAACATCTTTTCAAAGTCCATCATGATGACTGAAGGAGTGCTGTGGTGCAGTAGTCATTCAAGCACATCATGGTGGACCTCTTTGGTGCAGGTTTGATGGTTGTTGATTTGGTGGCCATGACCGCATGCCTCAGAGAGATGTTGAAGTTGTGCAGGAGGACATCAGTCAGCTTAGCGCATTCTCTAAGGCGGGACCAATTCGAGGTTTGCCTGATTAGTCACCAGCAGTGATGGAGAAGCCATCTGGTTGTGCAGTCTGTAATTTACTCACAGACTCTTATGTTTTCCTGAATGCTGCACACAGGAACAAAGATCACAGCTGTGATCCCGTCCCGTCCTCACAGGGAAATAAATTCATTCTATTAAGTTTGATTTCGATCGCATTATTAGCAATGGACATGGTCACAAAGTTGCTTTACAGAAATCTGGATACGGATTTATATCGGAACAAGTCCGAGGTGACCGTGGCAACGGAAAACTCCCTGAGAAGACATGAGGATGAACCCTTGACAGGAATCGGACTCTAAAAGCAACCCATCCTCGTCTGAGTGACGGCGGATAATGTGATTGACTTTAGAATAAAGTTGTGGAAAAGTAATAAACAGTACTGAGTGTGCTGAAAGGATCTTCAGTATGATCATCAGAACCGTTTCCAAGTGAAGTTATCCACTGAATAATTGATGAGACTTGAACATCAACTGCTTCCAAATGAAACCATCCACAGCCATCTTGAAGGTACGCATGTGGTACCGTCCACAGCAATCTCAAAACATCTTCTGGCTGTCCATGTGGGGCTCAGGTGAAGGAGGCTCTGAGCAGAAGGAAGGCATCAGGATGGACCAGGCAGGACCAGAAGGCAGAAGGAGTCAGGATCATCGGTATCAGGCAGCAGGAGTAATGTGTGTAGCTCAACACACAGCGAGAGAGAACACATTATGAGATACGCTCTTATCCTGTAATGGTGAAGAACAAGACTAACTATGACGGCATAACTAAAAGGGAGAGTTAGAAGGTAACACAGACATGAGGGAGTCCCGGGACATACAGCAGCAGCCACTCCACCGTCAACAAACCTGAGTGAACGAGTGAGGGTGGGTCATATTCTAGCAATATCTACATGGACTTCAAATGATCGGCTGGAGTTAGTAAGTGCTTTCAGACCAGAGGAACTTTTTTCATAGTTCTTAGAACTGTTGGAGGAAGTTCCCTTTTTTGTTTGTCCGCACTGCAGGAACTGAAAATGATCGTAGTTCTTCAAACGCTGCTTTGAGGGACTTTTGTAGCTCCTAGTTCAGGGTAGGTTCTCTTCCAACACCAGAGGAACCATGAGTCATGTGAGTGTACAGTGATTGGTTGAACACGAGCCGGTGTAACACTGGCATCCACCATTTTTAAAGAACGTTTAAAACGTTATCCGTATAATCAACATGGATTTCTTAACATTAGCATTAAATAAATAAATAAAAAATCACAGACAAATGGAGCGGCAGTGAAGTCCAGGCTTTATTGAGTGTTCATGTGGCGGTGGAAATACAGTGCAACTTTGACACGTCTGAGCAAACTCATGCTAACAACCTGACTTATGTCACTTCAGTGTCGTTCTCGGGGGAGATCTCGAGTGGGGTTAGTTCCTTTCAATAAGTCCTGAGAACCGTTTGGTCTGAAAGCGCTAGATAATCACACCAAGGTCACATGACGAAACAGAAGGGCATCCAGGCTGCCTGAGATCCTAATAGAGGAACGTCTGTCCGGATGAAATTAAGTAGAATGAAGTTAATAAGCATCCAGTGTCTAATGTCCTTTTACACAAGCTGGTGTTTCTCATCTGGCTTTGCAGAAACGTACAGCTGTGTGTCATCAGCATAACAGTGGAAACTAATACCATGCTTACGAATAATATCACCCAGCAGTGGTTTGAATAAACTCATAATATATGAATACTCTGTTGCAGGGTTCTACATAGAAACTTTAGAACCCTTAGTGCCCCCAGCCACCCCCACAGTGATCCTTAAAGACCCTTAAAAGGTCACATTTTTAAGAAGCTGTTATTGCATGTCATCAGTGTGGAACTGAAAGGCAGCGCAGTACACTCATGAGTAAGTACAAGAGGCAGAAATTAGCTTTTGCTGCAGGGTTGTTAGGTTTAATCTCCATAATGAGTTGAGGAGCTCAATATTCTGGGAGAGCCTCAGAGCAGAGATGCTGCTTCTACAAGTTGAGAGGAGCTGGTTGAGGTGATTTGGGGATCCCCTGATGAGCTGGACATGGGGCAGACCCTGGACCTGCTGGAGAGATTATATCTCACAACCAGCCTGGGAACATCTGGGGATCCTCCAGGAGGAGCTGGGATCTGTGGGCATGGATAGAGCAGTCTGGACTGACCGACCTCCTCAAATTACTGCCAACCACAACACACACCAGGGAAAGTGGAAGGAATACAAATGAACGAATGAATGAAAGTCAACCAATATGACAACTGTTATACTTTTTATCCTGTTGAACCTGTGATGTGACACTAAATGGAAATTTAAATAGAAATCTGTTTGTGAATTTCACATTTAAGAGACTGTTTAAAGGTAAAACAAAACATTTTAATGGCCCTAAAACAGAACCTTGTGGGACACCGTATCATATTTTTACAGTTCTAAAATTTCTCCATTCATAAAAACAGCCATCTGTCAGCACATGAAAGCTTGTTCAAGTAGCATTAGCATATGCAATAAATAATAGTAATAATAATAATAATCATAATAATGTTGCACTGTTTCTCTCACAAGGATTAAAGGATGTTGATGATGAAAGGATGATTTTTGCCAAATCAGCCGAGCAGAGAGAGTCTGAAGGGAGTGCTCTATGCAGTGCTCTTGCCCCCGCCTTGCTCTGGAGTCAGCACTTCCTGTTCGTGATGGATAGTGATGTTAGCTGTTAGCGTTAGCATTAGTGTTCCACTCTGACTTCCAGTAAGTGGTCTGTTCTCTTGGCCAGTGCTCACTGCGGTTCGCTTCCAGTTATTAGTAGATCATGAGGAACGCTTTGCTGCTAAATGTTTGCTCATGACTTAGTTGTCCGTGACTTTGACATGAAAAAAAAAATGTTACAAAATTAAAATAAAGAAATAAAAAAGGTAAAAGTAATAGCTATAAAAGATGATTCAAGCTACATGTGTGTTTTACATGATCTGTATTCTGTATTTTCAATGCACTGATTTCTGATTAATTTGTATCTCTCTCTCTCTCTCTCTCTCTCTCTCTCTCTCTCTCTCTCTCCAGACCTTTATAGTGCTAAACAAAGGGAAAACGATCTTCCGTTTCAGTGCCACGCCCTCCTTGTATATCATTAGCCCTTTTAATCTGCTCAGGCGAATAGCTATTAAAATTTTGATACATTCATATCCTTTTCACTGTTTCTACACAAACACTGGACTTTTATTATCTGTATCAGCAGCTGAGTGCTTTTTATTTCTGTTCACCTCGTACACTGTCTGTGCAGCACTTCCAGGAGCCGGCACGTCCCCGTCACGATGATCAGCGAGACAGAACCAAGCCCTGTTCCTGGGCTCACGGGTTCGTCTGTGTTGGTTTTGTGTAGAATCTGGCGCCGTGGTCACGGCTGAAGGCTTCTGATGGTTAAAGAGTTTCCTGATGTTTAGCTTCTGATGTTTTATAGACGCGGCTCTCACTGAGTCCATTTCACTTCGGGGGCAAAACTCTGAAATCGTCAGCATGAGCTTCATCCTCTGTTGACCTTTGACCTCAGGAGTCGTTGCAGGGATGATGTTACTGATGACTCAGTGCAGGTTTCAGCACAAATCCTAATGTTTATTATCGGTTCAATTCACACACACACACACACACACACACACACACACACACACACACACACACACACACACACACACACACACCTTTAAATGGTGCAAAATCATTTCTTAATGAAGAAATAAATAAAAGTGTTTCATCAGTGATCAGTCAGAGACTGGTGAAGGTCACAGACCTCAGGAAAAAAACAACTTTTTGCTTTTAGATGTTTAGAATTTTTTTCAACAATGACTTTCATGAACTGACACAAACAATTATTAATAATGATCCTTTAGATACTGTACTTATCCTAACTGCATGAATTATGATAACATTACATTTGTTTATTAATTATTAATAATGTTACAATTAATAATTGTATTAATTATTATATAACAATAATACAAAAATATAATAATTATTTATTAATAATTAATTTAATGTTAAAATAGACATAGTTTTAGTCTCCTTTTTTAGGTAGAAGTGCATTTTTGTAGTTTTGAAATTAATCGCAGTTTTATACACAATAAAGTGAAATATGCGGGTTTTTTTTAGTCATTTACATATTTTATAAATTTTATTTTTGTTCTAAGTGAAGTCACAGGTTTGTGGCATCGGGTATTAAACCACCTGTGAAAAGTTTTACGTATTATTATTATTATTATTATTATTATTATTATTATTATTATTATTATGTTGATAAATCAGTGATGCTAATAATAATAACAATAATAATAATTTTCCAATTGGTGTAAAATTAAATGTGTGTGTGAGGGAGATTTCCTTCCAGAACTTTCCTTAACTCTCTCTCACAGTTTTCAGCATGATCATAATGTGCACCATTTTAACCAACTGTGTGTTCATGACCTTCAGCAACCCGCCGGAATGGTCCAAACAAGTCGAGTGAGTCATTCTATTCACTTCTACTCCTATTCTATTCTATTCTATTCTCCTCTGTTCTATTGTACTGTATTGTGTTTTATAGAGTGCACTAGAATTACCAATACAGTTGAATTATTTTCTCTTCTCTCTCACATTCTATTCTACTGTAGTTTAATGTAATATTCTGTATAATTCTAATCTGTTCTGTATTTACAGTTTTGTTTGTTCTATTCAACTCTGTTCTAATCTAATTTAATATATTTTAATCTGTACTACTGTAATCTCTACATCCTATTCAGTTTGATATTTTCTGTTCAGTTTCCCTGTGTTCTGTCCAATCTAATCTAATCTAATCTAATCTAATCTAATCTAATCTAATCTAATGTAATCTAATCTAGTCTAATCTAGTCTAATCTGTAAATAGCTGACATTGAAATTGATCGTTTGTTCCTTCTTTGGTTTGTGTAAGGATTAAATTTATTTTATGTAAATCTGAGTTTCTGCACAGATCCTGAGGTGTAAATATCAGCTGTTACATGATGAACCGATGAACACTCGCACGCTCTTACACGAGCCACGCTCTCACACATGCTCTCTGTATCACAGGTACACATTTACAGGGATTTACACGTTCGAGTCTCTCACAAAAATCATAGCTCGAGGGTTTTGTATAGATGGCTTCACGTTTCTCCGAGATCCCTGGAACTGGCTGGACTTTATGGTCATCTCCATGGCGTAAGTACACACACACACACACACACACACACACACACACACATATATGCGTGAACATCACGCCTGTGTGCAACATTTCTAAATCTCCGAGATTTTGGTTTATTTATTTTTTTAAAAATAATTTACAAATCACTGAACCGACATAATCACATGCTGTGGAGAACCGGATAACGTTCAGACGGACCTGAAGGACACACGAGCACAAAGTGTGTCGTCTGAAATACAATCCAAACTTCCACAACAACACAGTGACCTCTGCTCAGGTTCCTGCAGCTCATCCAAGCCGAGAGAGAGAGAGAGAGAGAGAGAGAGAGTCTTTTCTGTTCTTTCCATCACAGGAAGTAGCTGGGAGTAAACACTGTACTTGATAATTTTTCCAGCTCTTCGCTCTTCTTTCCTTCATGAATCCTCACATCCTTCACTTCACGACAGACAGGAATCTGTTTCTGTCTCTTATTTTATCATCATTTCCTTTTCTGATGTTCTGTATCTGTGTAACGCTAACATTATTTTAAAAATTGATCTCTAAAAGTAAATCTGCAGTCCTAAAATAAAAGGAGAGGGGTGTTTGGTTCCCCTGAGATCCTCTTGCTCCATGGTTCAGGAGTTGAAGAACTCGATCCTCTCACATTTACACTGAAGATGGAAGCATTTTGGTGGTTCTTCATGACTGGTTAAAATTCCACCTGAAGCTCTTCATGAAATCAAACCTGGTTCTTCTAAAGAGATTTTACTAACACTTTTATTTTCCTTTTATTACGGAGTCGAAAAGTGAACAACGTAACAGTTTTGCATTTTTTTTCATCATTAAGATTTAAAACAACAGAAGGGTTTGAACTTTAGGAGCTAATGATGCTGTAAGAGAACACTGTCCATGTGCTATTATCTCTTCTGCTTGATTTTATTCGATTGTACAAACCTTTTTTCCAGAAGAGTTGGATATTTTCCAAAATGCAATAAAAACAAAAATCTGTGGTGTTAATTCACATGAACCTTTATTTAACTGACAAAAGTACAAATTAGAGATTTTCAATAGTTTTACTGACCAACTTAATTTATATTTACAAAATACAATTAAGTTATAATTTGATGCAACACACTTAAAAAAAAGTTGGGACAGAGACATTATTCCCGTTGTGTTCCATCACCTTTCCTTTAATAAGACTTGTTAATCGTATGGGATCTGACGATATGAATTGTTGCAGTTTTGCAATTGGAATTTTTGTCCATTTTTGCTTGATACAGGACTTCAGCTGCTCAACAGTCCGTGGTCTCCATTGTCTGATTCTCCTCTTCGTGATGCACCATACATTCTCAATAGGAGACAGATCTGGACTGGCAGCAGGCCAGTCAAGCACACGCACTCTGTTTCTAGGAAGCCATGCTGTTGTAGCCCGTGCAGAATGAGGCGTGGCATTGTCCTGCTTAAATAAGCATGGACTTCCCGGGAAGAGACGTCGCCTTGATGAATATGTTTCTTTCAAATCTTTCACACACATGCACCTCCCCCACGCTGTGGGCACTGATGCCCACCATACTGGCTTTTACATCCTTCTCTGATAACAGACTGGATGGTCGTGTTCACCTTTGACGCTGAGAACTTGATGTCCAGTTTTCCTGAAAACAATCTGAAATGTGACTCATCTGACCACAGCACGTTTCCACTGTCTTTCGGTCCATCTGAGATGAGTTCCGTCTCGGAGAAATCAGTGGCGTTTCTGTATGGAGTTGATGAACGGTTTCCTCCTTGTGTAATCCAGTTTCAGGTTGTATTTCTGGATGCAGCAGTGGACGGTGTTAAGTGATGACAGTTTTCTGAAGTCCTCCCGAGCCCATGTGGTTATATTAGTCACATTAGGGTGATGGTTTCTCACCTGAGTGCCACCTGAGGCCTCGAAGGTCACGCCCACTCAACAGTGGTTTCTGACCCCGCCCTTTACACACAGAGATGTCTCCCAATCCCCTGAATCTTTTCACAATATTATGGACTGTAGATTCTGAAAGACCTAAAACCTTGTGTTGAGAAATGTTCTTTTTGAACTGATGAACGATTCTCTCATGAATTTTGGCACAAAGCAGTGAGCCACGCCCATCCTTGGTTGCAGAGACTGAGCCTTTGGTGCTGCTCCAATCATGTGACCAGTTAACCTGCTTATTGTGGAATCTTCGCGAACGGTTTTACCTGGATATCCGATAGACTTTTCCGTATTATTTTGTCTCTGTCCCAACTTTTATTGTGTTGCAGGAATCAAATTCTAACTTTGTTTATATTTACAAAATACAATGAAGTTGGTCAGTAAAACGATTGAAAATTTTTTCTTTGTCATTTTGTCAGTTAAATAAAGGTTCATGTAAATTAACAAATCACAGATTTTTGTTTGTGTTCCATTTTGGGAAATATCCAACTCTTCTGGAAGTGGGGTTTGTACACTGTGTGTTTTGTTCGATTCTGTTTCTTTTGTTTGATTTTACTCTGTTATGTTCCATTACATTCTCTTCTCTTCTGTATGGTCTGTTTTATTCTTTTTCCATTCTATGTTGTCTATTTTATTCCTTTTATAATACACATTGATTCGATTCTGTTTGTCCATTCTATTCTGTATGTTCTATTAATTCTATTACACTTCTTTTCTGTATGGTGTATTCTATTCAGACCTATTCTATTGTGTTCTGTCTCTCTCTCTCTCTCTTTCTCTCTCTCTCTCTAACCCGTGCCTGTTGCGATCCGTTCTGCAGGTATATAACAGAGTTTGTAAACCTAGGCAATGTCTCAGCTCTGCGCACGTTCAGGGTGCTGAGGGCTTTGAAAACTGTTGCTGTGATTCCAGGTAAGAGTCGAGCAGGTGGAGAGCGTCACTCGCTGTGTCTCCTCTTGCACTCCTCTTCTCTTCTTCCTTCCTTCCTTCCTTCCTTCCTTCCTCACCTCTTCTGTTCTGTGGTGTTGTGTGCTGGTGTTCCTCCTCCTCCCGTTGGACAGGCCTGTGTGTGACGTGTCCTCTCCCGGGTCCGTGCTGGTGCTGGTTTTAGTGCTGTGTTGTGTGTAGTGTCGTGTGTGTTGTGTTGTGTGTGTTGTGTCATCGTGTTTGTTCTGTGTGTGATCCTCCCTTATTACAGATATGTAACAGAGTTTGTGGACCTCGGGAATGTGTCCGCCCTGAGAACCTTCAGGGTTCTGCGAGCTCTCAAAACTATTTCTGTCATACCAGGTGAGAAAGCGTTTAAACACGAAGGCTGAGCTGCTTCTCACGCTCGTGCAAATGACTACTCTCGATTATTATTATTGCTTGATTTATTTTGGTTAGTCCTTTTTTACGAAAAGCAGATGCTGGAGAAATTACACCTTTATTTTTCCAGATTAATTTCTTTCCTTTAAAAAAAAATCTATCGAAACAATCAAAAATGGTCGTAATACATTTTTGATAGGCTTTGCAGTCTGCAATAAATCACTGATTCCAGATCAGTGGCTAAAGTCCACCTCTGTCACACACATTAACTTCACCCCGACTCGTGTTCAGGATTACGGCAGACGGGTTTCTGACGGAGATTGGCTGTTCAAATTGTGAAAATTTGAGAAAGAAATACAACTTGAATTGTTAACGTGCACCTTTATTTTGTGTGATTTGTGCCGATTCATCTTCAGAATGACAGAAAATTTCAGTTTTTTTAAATTCACACGTGGGTTTCATGCTGAATAAAAATCCTTACACATGACATCTGTCAGTAAAACAAACGAGGACACTCACTGAAAACGTCCATTTTTCACACCGATTGTGTTCTGGGTTGTGTTTTATTGAGCACAACTCTAAAGTCATAAATATCCTCAAACACCTCAAAATATCACTTAATCATCACTAGTCATCACTTAACCATCATCTCTAACATCTCCATTCTCTCATGGCCTCAGTGCATCACTTTGTGGCTTAACAACAACCTCAGATCACATAAAGTTGTTACAGTAAAGTATTTCCCACTTAATAATGTTTATAACGTTCCCATTCCTTCTCCCAACACTTAAAAGATGTTTATGGACTGAAGACTCCAAGTGATGAAGTATTTGGAACAGTTTGGGGTCGTCACTGTCATATTTTTCATTTCTAAATTCTCCACACATTCTCTATTGGGAACAGATGGGACACGCCCTCTTCTTCCACGGACACGCCCTCTTCTTCCACAGCCACGCCTTTGTAACGTGAGCAGAATGTGGTTTTGCGTCGTCTTGTTAATCTCCCTGGAAAAGACGTCGTCCTGAAGGCAGCAGATGTTGCTCCAAAATCTCAGTGGACTTTTCTGCATTAATGCTCCATCACAGAAGTGTAGGTTACCTTCGCCAAGGGCACTGACCCAACGCCATACCATGACACGCCCTGGCTTTTGGACTCGTTCCTGCGAACAGTCTGGATGGTCCTTTTCCTCTTCAGAGCACACGCCGTCCATTTCTTCCAAAAAAGACCTGAATACTGATTCGTCTGACCACAATACCCGTTCCCACTGTGTGATGGTCCGTCCCAGACGCCTCCGAGCCCAGAGAAGTCGACTACGCTTCTGGACACAGTTAACATCAGGCTTCCTTTTTGCACAGTAAAGTTTTAACCGGTGTTTGTGGATGTAACGCCGTATTGTAGCTTGATAAAGGTTTTCCAAAGTAATCCTGAGCCCACGTGGTTTATCAGCTATAAATGAATCATGGTTCTTGATGCAGTGCCATCTGAGGGATTGGAGATCATGGGTGTTCAGATTAGGCTTGAGCCCTTTACACACCAAAATTCATTTGTTGACAAACTGGAGATCCTCGGCCCATGTTTGCTCCTCAAAGACAAGGCTTTTCCTGGATACCAATTTTGTGCCAAATCATGATTACAATAACCTGTTGACATCATTTGTTTTAAATCACATCGTTATTTAATTGTTTTACATCATTACTAGCCCTAAATTACCCCATCCCAATTTTTTCTGATTTGGGGTTGTATGTACTTACATTTTTTTTCTTTCAAAATATGCACCTTGCATGAACAGTTATCCTGAGATTGGTTCTTATGTATTCACACCAGTCTTGCTACTGATTCATAGCATCTCTGAGTGCATGTGACTGCTGGATCATCATTGCTCTACATTGGTCTACACTGTCGATGTACAGTAAACTCTGTCTGAATTTGTGTGTTTAAACTGTTCCTTCTTCTTTGTGATCTCTGCTTTAATCCTACTGTCAATGTCCATCTGTCTGTCCCTCCTCAGACACAGGTAACTGCACCACTGTTCTCTCTGTGTACACTCTCACACAGTCCTTTCCAAAAGTATTGGAACACCCAGGCCAATTCTTTTGTCCTTGATATATTCTGAAGACATTTAGGTTTGAGCGCAAAAGCTCCGAATATGAGATGATCGATCAGAATTTCAGCTTTCATTTCCTGATATTTACATCTAAATGTGTTAAACAACTTAGAATGTGGCATCTTTCGTGGCAGATCATCCAATTTGTAATTGCAAAAGTATTGGAAGAGAGTGTTAACGTAAATAACAGTTAATATTTGGTTGCATATCCATTGTTTGGGAAAAAATGGCATCAAGCCAGCAACCCACTGACAACACCAAACTGTTGTATCCTTCTTCTCTGATGCTTTTCCAGGCTTATATCTTCTTTCAACTGTTTGTTTTGGGGAGTTTCTCCCTTCAGTCTCCCCTTCAGGTGGTGATGTGCACTGGTTTAAGGTATGGCCAAGTCAATCACCAATCTAAAACCTTCCACATCTGAAGTCCTTTGTTGTGTTGGCAATGTGTTTTGGGCCATTGCCTTGTTGCATGATGAAGTTCCTCCCAATTAGATCGGATGCCTTTCTCTGTAAATTGCCAGACAGAATATTTCTGTAGACAACTGAATTAATTCTGCTGCTACCATCATGAGTTCCATCATCAATAAAGATTAGCGAGCCTGTTCCAGAAGCAGCCATGCAAGCCCAAGCCAAGACACAACCTCCACTGTGCTTGACCTATAAGCTTGTATGTTTTGGATCATGAGCAGATCCTTTCTTTCTCCACACTTTGACCTTTCCATCACGTTGGCAGAGGTTCATCTCTGTATTTATTTGAATTTCAGCCTGGTCTTCAGATTCTTACTCCTGATGAGTGGTTTGCATCTTCATGGCCTCCATATTTCTGCTCTCAAAGTCATTTTCAAATGGTGGCTTGTGATGCCTTCACTCCTGTCCTTTGGAGAGTGTTGTTGTCACTGACTGTTGTTTCTTCTTCACAGCTCTCATAATGTGTCTGTCAAAAACTACTATGGTTTTCTTTGGCCAACCTGTTTGATGTCTGGTTGTTAGTACACCAGTGGTTTCTTTCTTTTTAAGGACATTAAAAAATGTTGTGTTGGTTAAGACCAATACAAGTGCAATGGCTCTGATGGATTTTCTCTCTTTTCTCAACTTCAAAATGGGTTGCCCTTCTCCCATAGACATCTCTCTGGTCTTCATGTTGGTTTATCCTTTTGAACAACAAATGCAGTCTTCACAGGTGAAACACAGTGCTCAGTCCAAGAGTAGACATTCAAGGCTATTAACTGTTTAAACAATCAATCTAACAGGGTGCACCTGAGCAATAAGAAATACCGGTCAGCGATGTGTTCCAATAGTTTTGATCACTTAAAAAAAGGGTGGATTCAAACACAGCTAGATGTAAATATCAGGAAATGAAAGCTGATATTCTGCTCAGTCTATCTCATTCATCTTTTGACCTCAAACCCAAATGTCTTCAGTGTACAGCAGAAACAAAATAATTGGCCTTCCAATACTTTTGGAGGGGACTGTATATACATTCACCATCCACTTTAGCAGGAACACCTGCACATCTACTCATTTATGCAGTTATCCAATCAGCAAATCATGTGGCAGCACAATGCATAAAATAATACAGATACAAGTCAAGCGCTTCAATGTTCACATCAAACATCAGAATTAAGAAAAATTGTGATCTCTGTGACTTTCACTGTGGGCTGGGTGTTGGTTTGATCCAGATGGACTGGTTTGAGTATTTCAGAAACTGCCGATCTCCTGGGGTTTTCACACACAACATTCTCTAGAGTTTACATAGAATGGTGCAAGAAACAAAAAATAACCATAGAGTGAGGGAGGGACAGTTCTGTGGGTGGAAACAAATGTCTTGTTGATAAGAGAGGGTCAGAGGGAAATGGCCAGATTGGTTCGAGCTGCCAGGAAGGAAGGATATAATAACTCATAGAATCATTCTTTTTTCAATACTGAGAAAAGCATCTCAGTGTGCACAAAACATCAAACCTTGAGCTGGATGGGCTACAACAGCAGAAGACCACACTGGGTTCCACCCCTGTCAGCCAAGAACAGGTATCTGAGGCGATCATAGGCGCAGGCTCATCGAAATTGACAAGTTAAATATTTAAAAAATCTTCCAGTCTTCAACTGTCCAGTTTAGGTGTGCCCATGATAGCCTCAGATGCTTGTTCTTGGCTGATAGGCTTGGAACCTGATGTGGCTTTCTGCTATAGAATCCCATCCACCTCAAGGTTTGATGTGCTGTGCATTCTGAGATGATTTTGTGTTCAGCTCAGACATGACTTCCTTTCAACTCAGACCAGTCTGGATATTCTCTTCTGGTCTCTCTCATCAGCAAGAGTCTCCACAGCCTGCAGATGTGAACATTAACTGAAGCTCTTGACCTGTATCTGCATGAGTTTATGCATCAAGCTGCTGCCACATGATTGGCCAGTTGGATAGCTGCGTAAATGAGTAGGTGTGCCGTGTTCCTTTTAAAGTGTATGGTGAGTGTGTATGCATTTTGCACTCCTCTTCCTTAAACTTAGTTTAAGGATTAAGGATTACTCTTGGTCTTAGTCATTACCCATTTTTTTCCCTTTTTGTTTTGCTCCTCTGTCTTTTTCACATTCTTCTTCTCTCACTCTCTTTATCTGTCCATTTTCCTCCAGGTTCTCTGAGGACTCAACAGGCGCCCTGAGCCCTCCATCAGTACGCTCTCCTTCTCCCTCTCCTCTGGCTCAGCCTGCACTATCTCCATCTCCAACAGCTTCCCCCCATCCTCCTCTCTACCCAAACTGGGCTCGCTCACCTTCCCCACAGCCTCCCGGTGCCCCTTCTCAACCCCCTTCCACTGCCCCTGGCACCACTGTCCGCTCCCATTCACCCGTCTCGCCTTCAGCCTATGCGCCCTACCCTACCTCGCCTAAGCACCGCCCTGTTTACCGCTCCAAAGCCCTTGAGTTCCAGTTCATCCCAAGTAGGGAGTCACGTAAGGTTGAGTCTCAGCGGCGACGAGCACCCAGTCCCCTCATCTCACCCTCAGAGCGCCCCAAACTGGGTCCCCCGCGCCCTTCTTCCCTCCCTATCCTTCCAACGACACCACTTTACAGCAGCTTATATGACCTCCGTGGTTCCATCACCCCTCCTTCCCCTGCTAATCCCCTAGGCGATGCTTACTTCTCTCCATCCCCTCCTTTGTTTGCTCCTTCTGGAGCACCACCACCACCCAATTCGTCTCTGGTGGTCTCTCGCTCCCTTTCACCCACCCACTTCCTCTCTGGTTCATCCTCCCCACCACTCCACTCTATAGCTCCGCCCACTTGTCTGAGTTACCCTCACTTGCCTCCTTCATCCCCTTCCAAGCCCTTTGCCTCCAAGCCGCTGCCCTACTGGACCAAGTATGACGTAGCTGATTGGCTGGCCTACTTGAACCTGGCTGAGCACAGGGAGCGCTTCCTGGACAATGAGATTGATGGCACGCACCTGCCTTCGCTCACCAAGGAGGACTTCCTGGACCTTGGTGTTACACGTGTGGGCCATCGCATGAATATAGAGCGAGCGCTCAGGAGGGTGATGGACAGGTGAGAGGGAGAGAGAAGGGGTAAGGAGAAAGGAGTAGGAAGGGGGTTAGTGCATGGGCAGAGATGTCAACTGGATTTGGCCACTGCATGAGCTGAAATATGGCATGGGGGAAAGGGATGGGTCAGAGAAAGGGAAAAGCAAGAGCGAGACAGAAACACAGACATACTGCTTCTGTATAAAGGCTTTCCACTTTCCCTCAGGTTGTCCTCTAGCCCTTTCCCCATTTCTGCCCTGTCTCCACGAGATGGAAGAGCCAGGGATGAAGGTGGCCGGAGCTGAGAGGACAGACCGAAAGCTAGAAAGACTCTAAGGACAAAGTGACAAACGTCTGAGCAACCGTGGCTATCTGAGGCTGTCAAACCTCTTTACAAACAGAAGCGTCGAGGACATTACCGTTACCTGCGAATGTTGAGAGGAAAGAAGAGTAAGAGACGCAGGGATGGAAGATTGTCGGAAGATGTGAATACCAATCTTATCCGGCAACAACCCACCCAAACACACCTCACAGGTCACTCGCAGATAAAGGCGCATTCTCACATGGTCACTTACTTGCATTGATCAAACAAGGGCCTGAAGTGTAAATCAGAAACAGGAAACCCTAAAAATATCAACACGACTATAATCTGAGCCAAATACTTTGAGAGAAACAATCAAACCTATTATTTCATTTCTTGATTTATTTATATGTATTTTTTTTATTTATGACATGAGTCGTCCATTGCAGTCTTTCTCGTTTCTTGGTCCGTGTCGCTCGTGACTCTTTGCCTTATTCTTCCCTTTTCTGATTGGTTTTTGGGTGAGACCAAAAAAAAAAAAGTGGTACAGTCAGTGCAAAATTGAGAAAAGAATCTAATTGTTGGAAACCAAGGTGCTCAGAGCAGTGGCCAGTTTACTGCCTAATACTTAATTTGGAGAGAATGTGTAGACCCATGAATTCCTCTTCTGTACATGCGTGTGCGTGAATGAACTAAGTGTTTGAAGGTCGGTTTTTATCTTTGGAGGCATTCACTGAAGCTTGCTGATGATGTATTTTGCTAGAATCTTCACATGGCGTAAATATTCTAATATACATATAAAATACTTTAATGGACTAGTCACTGTATTACAAACCCGTAGCAAAAAAAAAACAAAACAAAAACAATCAAAAGAAAAAAAAAACAAAAAGACAAGTGCCCAGACAAATAGAATACACATATACACATACTCAGTGCAACATCAGGCTCATTTCCATAACTATGAACACACACCATTTATTATTTACACAAAACAAAGATGAGACACCGGATTATCTACACATGGACCAGAGGTGAATGGCATCAACAAAAAGCAAATGTTATCACCATTTTTACGAGACTCTTGATAAGTTATATTGACTGCTACACCAATCGACTGAACACTGAGGTTCACCGTTCTCGAGGTTCACCGTCCATTATGGAGGAGGGAGAGGCCAAAATCTCTTTCCTAATCACTCCTCCTTTCACAATAGCTCTATTTATTAGGAGGCAAAGTGGGACGTGCATCCAGATGCCCCGAATTTGTGGCATTCATGCTTATACCTGTTTTAATATGATGATTGTTCTTATAACAAAGACATTTTTAAACTTCAAAAGGGTCTGGAATACTAATGTTGTTATATAAAAGAAGAGAGATTTATTGTTATTTCGCTCAGTTCATTGCCTCATGGTCCTTGCTGTTATCAGCTAAAGCTATGCCATCGTGCTCCCCTTTACTTGATGTGTCCAAGTAAGGGGCGTCTCTGATTTAGCAAGGGCGGAGCTCAAGTTAAATTCGATAACCTATCGATAATCGCGAACTTGGATCATGTGGCATCACCACTGGTTTTTCTTTTCACTTCCACAAATCAAACTATGGTTTAGGAATGGCACTGATTTAGCTCCTCTTAGTGAGCTGGTAAACATGATTACTGGTTTGTTTACACAATAAATACCTAAAATTAGTCACACCCCTGGATGATTTCTGCACACTTTCTTCAGAATCTGATTGGCTCTCCAGATTTCCTTGCTCTGGTTTTGAACATTGCAACAGCTTTTTGTAGAAAGCTACAATAATCACTGGATTAAAGCGAGACGGCCTTTTGATTTCATAAAATCGGTGAAATTTAGTTCCGTCTGAAATGTGGTGATTGTGATATCTGTTTATTTCTGTAATATCTC
>JAODVO010000023.1:72895232-72905866 GCA_025400055.1 Notarius lentiginosus | reverse complement strand
GGGGAGGACCCACAAAGTTCCGGTAGAAGCCATATATACTACCGTATGCCAAGTTCAACGCCTGGGTGAGAGAGGGGGGGGGGGGAGCGAAAGAGTGAGATGGGAGGGAGAGAAAAAAAGAAGCAAAGAGACAAAAGAGAGCAAGTGAAAGAGATGGAAGGAGGGAGAGAAAGAAAAAGAAGCAAAGAGAAAAGAGGAAGGGGGAAGAGAGCAAAAGAAAAGAAAGAGCGAGATAGGAGGGAGAGAAAAAGAGAAAAAAGCAGAGAAAGGGGAAGAGAGCAAAAGAAAAGAGAGCGAGATGGAAGGAGGGAGAGAAAAAGAGAAAGAAGCAAAGAGACAAGAGAGCAAAAGAGATGGAAGGAGGGAGAGAAAAAGAGAAAGACGCAAAGAGACAAAAGAGAGCAAGCAAAAGAGAAAGGGGGAAGAGAGGAAAAGAAAGAGCGAGATGGAAGGAGGGAGAGAAAAAGAGAAAGAAGCAAAGAGACAAAAGAAAAGAAAGTGAGATGGAAGGAGGGAGGGAGAGACAGAAAAAAGCAAAGAGACAAAAGAGAGTGAAAGATGGAAGGAGGGAGAGAAAAAGAGAAAGAAGCAAAGAGACAAAAGAGAAAAGGGGAGAGAGCAAAAGAAAAGAAAGGGGGAGGGAGGGAGAAAGAGAAAGAAGAAAAAGACGAGAGTGAGGGAGAGAAAAAGAGACAGGAGAGGGGGAAGGGCGGGAGAGAGAAGGGAGAGCAAAAGAGAGGGTGGGAGATCAATCTTAAGTAGATTCTTTAATTTATTTATTTTTATTGAAACTTCGCTGATTAAACGGCAGGGAGTCCTCAACAGAGCAATAAGCTCCAATACCTGACGTCCCACAAAATTTAAATACAATAAAATAAATCCACGAGTGAAAGGGGGAGAAAAGAGAGAAAAAAAACCAAAACCAACCAACCAAACAAAAAACCCCGGCCCAGAAGTATACAGACTAACGACGGCACAAACTGGTGCCGAGAGTGGAGACTGGCTGACACGCATGACATTTTACACACACGGATTTAAAAGTCTGCGGTCTATCAATATCAAAATAAAGCCTAGTTAAATTACTATAATATAAAAAAAGGTCCGTCTTATACTGTGAAAGTGACTGATTTAAATTCCTTATATGCGGGGGTAAAACATTCAGATTCTCGGACACCGAATATAAAAACTGGCCTGAAAAGTTACAGTATTAGCCTCGGGTACATTTAACATGGTTCCCCTGGACAAATCTAATCGCCAAGTAAACCTTCTAGGTACACTAATAGAAATACTACGGTCTGTTGACATAGATTTAAAAAGATAAACAAGATCCAGGTATTCATGCCAGTAACACAAAGGAAGGAGTCTTAGCTTTAACAACCTGTCCTTGTAGTTAACATCTGATCTAAACGGAAGAGATGGAATACGCTTAGTTGCACGTCTCTGGATTCTCTCAACCGAGTAGACAGGACGCCAAGCAGCTTCTGACCAGAAAGATGTAAAGTGACTCCCGCACCTTGATATCTCTAACCTCAAAAGTAGATTTTCTAACAAAGCCCAACATTTTACTCGCTTTAGCTAAAACCGATTGGACATGAGAGTTCCACTTGAGATATGGCGTGACTGTAACACCAAGGTCCTTCTGAGACGCCGTCATTTTGACAGGCGCATCCTTCAATTGGTATGTGGTCAGCAGAGGCTTGGAGCTTCTTGTGAACGACAGAAGCCCGCACTTAGACAGATTGAGGTCCATCCTCCAGAGATCACACCAACTGCACATGCTGTCAAGATCGTTTTGCAGGCATGCACTGTCCTCAGAGGTGTTAATTGCACGATAACACTTAGTATCGTTAGCGTATCATGCAACAGACGATGACATGACTACGCAGGGTAAGTTGTTGACAAACACGAGGAACAACAAGGGCCCAAGTACAGAGCCCTGTGGCACTCCAGAGAGTACTGGAAGTGGCGCCGACGTTTTGCCCAAGACTATCACTATCTCATAGCGATCAGAGAGGTAGTCCTTGAACCAGTCCAAAAGTTTACCCGTAACACCAAACTGCCGCAGCTTCATGAGCAGTAGGTGGTGCTCTACTCTATCAAAAGCCTTGGCGAAGTCCAAGTATACTGCGTCAGCTTGAATTTTGGTGTCAAGAAGTTGACCTATCTCATGGAGAACCTTTAACAGCTGATCAGTAATAGATAACCCCTTCAAAAAAAAAAAACCCATACTGAAGTTTGTACAGTTGGGTGGCAATGTGGTCGATGATTTTGTTGTAAAAACACACCATTCCGTTACTTTTGAAGCCACCGGCGATAGTGAAATAGGCCTATAGTTCTGTCACTTCTTTAGTGACCCCACCCTTGTGAACAGGGATGATATTTGCCAATTTCCATGAGGACTTTCCCCAAGCTGAGACATTTGTTGAACAAGGAGCAGAAAGAGTCACAGATATAAAGTGCAGAGCCTCTTAACAGCCTGGCCGGAATCTTATCAGGGCCAGTTGCTTTCAAAGGATTTATTAAAGGCATATTAAAAGATTCAAAGGCTTTATTAAAATAACTACTCTATTAATCTAGAAAATGTTCTGACCTTTGACCCGTAGAGGTACTGAGGCTGAGCGTTGGGTGGTTTGTCTCTCTGGAACTCCTGTGAGAACGGCAGCACTGTACGAACAAACCTGAACACACACACACACACACACACGTGTGAAACAACTAGTTCAGACTACTGAAACAACTTTTCAGAAATTATTGACAAGATATTTGTTTGTTTTTATCTTTCCATCAATCCTCTCTCTCTCTCTCTCAACCATTAACTTTTGTTTTTTTAAATATGCTCAATTATTAAAAATCTTAATTGATGAAATTAATTACTTACAAACTGGTAATAACAAACTGGTATAACAACAAACTGGTATAATTCATGAAAGTTTTTTTTTTTGTCCCATACGGTACATTTTCCTCATTGATTGATACTGAATTTGATTGGATTTTTTAAATTTAAATGCAAATGAAATGTTCCGGAGCTCGTTCTGGTGAGGTTTAGCATACAGTCATTGGCTGGATAAGAGAAGAAGAGACCCCAGAGATTTTTAACAAGTTACTTTGCCGGTCTAAATAAAAACATAGGGAGTAAAAAGTACGATTTTTGTTCATGGAATCGTAATTGATAGCTCAAATATTCAATTTCAATAACACTCAAGTAAAGTACGACATAATCAGACTTAAAGTACGATATTTTTCACCACTAATAATAAAAAAATATATAACTGCAAGCAGCAATGAGGGGGCCAAGCAGGGCAGCATGACAGATGCCATGGAAACTTCATATGGTTTTTGTCAAGGGCACAGCTGTACCACTCACTGACTGAAGGTTGGCCGGGACATGAGCTCACTTCCTGAAAACTTTCATGAGGCTTTATCTGTACATCATCTCTGCCAAATTTCCTGAAGACTCAACAAAGTTTGTGGCTGCAGAAAACTTTTTAATGTTTCTGATTAAATCTAATTAAAGATATCAGACATGGCCATTTTTATAAGGCCAATACATCAAAAGGTAATAGGGTAGTGCCCTCAAGTGGTCGCGTGGCACAAATTTTTTTGCACATCCTCAGGATTGGGTCCCGAGTCCATATACCAAATTTGATGTCGGCACATCAAAGCATTGTGAATTACGTCCTCACTTCCTGTTTGGCGGTGACGGTTGAACGATTCTGTGAGGCCGGGGATGAGCCAAAACTCGTGGCTTGTGAAATTTTTTTTAAACCCTTCAATAAAATCTGATATGGCAGCCACATCAATTTAGGTTAACAAGTCAAAGTGGCATGGCTTAGCACTGGGACCTCCCATGGTATTACCAGACACAAGAAGTTTTTCTCAAGTTAAAACACATCAACCATGATGAGCCAAAAGGCAGTTTGGCTTATTGTAGCACCCCCTAGTGGGCAAGTGACTTTTTTGGTCTCTCTCAAAATGTGCTCCCGAGTACACATCCCAAGTTTGGTTTCGATCCATCAAAGCATCGCTGAGATAGGACCTCACATTGTTTGCTGGTTTCAACATCAAATTTCATTGGATGACAGCGGCCATATCAATTGTCTGAGCAAAACCTCAAATTTGACACCACATACTTTGGACCATCATCTATCAGTGCGCCAAATTTCATCAAAATCCACAAAGGGGTTCTATGGGCTGCCATAGTGCCATTTTTGGCATAAAGGATCATAAAAAACAACAACAACAACAACAGTTTGGCCCGTAGTATTCAAGTTCTTGAATTTGCTCATCTCGGACTCAAAACTTAACTAAACCTGAGTTGACAGTTTATACTTCTAATTTTTTTTTTTTTACTGAACAGAAGAGAGAGCTTACGTTTTTAAAAGCAATTATCTACAAAAACAAACAGGTACTATAAAATACAACTATCCAAAACATACTGAAAAATTAATTTTTAAAAAGTCCAGAAATTTTTGAATCCAAAACAATGAGACAGCAATTATCAGAGAATATTGCAAGGGGAGGGGTGGGGGTGCAAACTTTTGGAATCTTTTGGAGTTCTCCACGTTACACACACCGTTTAATAATCCTGTTTGTAGTGTACGGAAGTGAGCACGTAAAATACACTGTATTAAAGTAGGCGTTTTTGTTCCCTTCATTTCAGGGAGCACAAACTTTTGCACGGAACTGAACGGAGGACCTGTTGGTGGAGCCGTTGTAGCAGTAGTTGGGCAGGAAGTCGTAGTTGAGCTCCCAGAAGACATGCAGCGTGATTCTGCCGTACGGAGCGGAGACGTTGTGGTTGGCCTCGCGGAACATGGCATCCATGCTGTCCAGAGTCAGAAACTTACTCAGCAGCTGGTGGGTCATTCGGTTGATCTCCAACAAACCCTCCAACTCCTGACATGGAGAGAGAGAGAGAGAGAGAGAGAGAGAGAGAGAGAGAGGAAAACAACGCTCAGGCGTCAGATCAAATAAACATAGAAACTTGATGTCGACAAAAATATTTTTTTCTGATGAAAATCGTCCTGGTGTTTTTTGTTTTGTTTCGTTTTGTTAAAGGGCCCAAGATTACAAAATTACTCCTTAGAAGGCATAAATATTATCTCTCTTTAACTATAAATGAACTTATGGATTAGAAATGCACTACAAAAAAAATTTAACCTTGCATAGCTAGCTTGCTATGATATTAACGTCTGAGGTTAAGATAAGAGGACGCCGATGTTTCGCAGAATAATACAAAACCTGAGCTTTTAAAAAGGCGTGATAGAAACAATAAACACTTTGAACTTAGAAACTAAACAAAACAAAAACACTGGCCCAGCGACCGCCCGGGCGACTCTCGCAACCGCCCAGGATACTCTCGCAACCGTATCTTGCTAAAAGAGGCTAGAAAAACCGCTGCCAGGCATAAAATTCGTAAAATATGTAAAAACGTGACTAGCGATTATTTCTATGTATTATTTTTTTTTATGATTCCACAACTATCACATAGAAGAACGTTTATTATCGTGTAACACACCTGAAAAATTGGTTAAAGCCGAGTACGTGTTGATATGTTTTGTGCACTAAAATAATTTTTTTAAACAAGAGATTTAAAAAGCATCTAAGGTAATGTATTGTATTTCTAACGTTGTAGACAACTTGTTTCTATGCACTTGTATTTTGTTGCCGAACTATTATAGCTTCCTATACAGCCTGTTCTCGGTTCCCAGGGGAACCGGGTTGTCATGGGAACGGACGAGAGAAGTGCGAGTAGATAATTGAAGGAAGAGACATTTTTCTCTACGGAGTTTCACAGAGTTTAGATTGTTGTTTTAAGTCAGCATGCCAAATACAGACGTTTAGGCTAAAGAGCAGTTCGACACGGCCTTTCTGTGTCTGTTTTGTTTCAGTATATGGGTTCATGTTTTCATGTGAGAAGTTTAGTTTCCACCGTTTGACACTGACAGTTGGATATGCTAACCACCCGGCCAACAACGGAGCCTCGGCTAGCCTGTTAGCACCCGGTAGCGGTGTTGACTCGAAAGATCAACAGATTGAGAGGACCAGGCTACTTCGTGTCAGAAAACCGTTCCTGTTGCGTTGCCGTGGAAGGTAATGGGGTCGGGACTCGGGTGACATTGGTGGACATTTGCGTTTGTGGATAAGTGAGTGTGGATTAACTACATTGCCGGCTATCTGTGAGTAAGCGCTTCAGGTCAGTGGCTTATTCAAATGGACGGTAAGAGCTCCATCGTGCGCCAACAGGGTACCCTCAATACCTTTTCTTAACCCCGGCCGGGTATTTTTCCTTTCTGGTTTGTGTGTTGTTTTTGTCAGAGTATCCTACATTTCTTGTTATGCTGTTTGGGCGAATCATTTTCAACAATGGGTCAAATAAATGGTTATCTTTTAATAACCTATGTAATGTTTCACATTTATGTCTTATTTCTGAGTGATTGACAATCTAAAATATGTACAGTGTGTGTGTTTAATGAATATCTCTGAGGTGTAATTCAGAGTGAGGGCTCAAGAGCACAATAAGCACAGCAGTCATCGGTAAACATTTACACAGGTTACCCCAGGCCTCTTGTTAAAGTGAGTAACTTATCCCTAGATGTGTTCTAGCTTAATGCCATAAAATGCTGATGAGCAGGGTGGTTACAATCGTCAGTTCATGTTTAAACAGTCCCCTGGGCAATACTACGTTTACACGTGTTTATTTACAGAAAGTTAGAGAACGTACCACGATGGAGGTGAGGTCCTCGCTCTCGAAGCGGTTAATGGCCAGCTCAAGGGACTTGTAGAGAGCAGCAGAGACTCGCTGAGTAATGAGACGATTCAGGTCAATGGAACGACCCAAGAGCTGCAAGGGGGGGGAAACCTCAGTTACACACGCACACACACGGCTCCCTAATACACGTTTAACTGGATTTAAGTCCTCACCTGGACGTGTCTCTGCTTCAGCAGCGTCTCGTAGCGGTTGGAGGGAGGCCATGGAATATTGGCACCCTGGTTTTTACATTCTGCCCGAAGTCTCTTATCCAGAAGCAAACTGCAGAAAAAAGAATTCAGGGTGGACGATGACAAAAACATCATACATCATGATATTAGAAGATGTTTTTGTATCACTGTACAAGTTCATGAAGAAACTTCCAGTAAAATAATCAAAATCCAGTTTGTGTTTTTACGCGACTGTTATTTAATGTCTAAAATAATTAATTACTGAACACTGAAAAGGAGGAGGAGAAAAAAAAAACCCTGTAATAAATATGAAAATACATCACTGAAATATCAGAAATGTGATTTGGGCTGGGTGGTATGACTAAAAATATCTTACCATGATATAAAAACACACAAAAATAACATTTGATCGTTTTAAAACCAATCCATCAGCTGCTTCCCATGACAGTTTGTAACTCTTATTTTAAAATAAATAAATACATAAATGAAAACAGTGTATTGTGACCTGAGCAACCTCCTGGGATACCCTTACAAACATCAGAAATATCCAAGCACCTACACCACAGCAACTGCCGAGCAACACCCTCACAACCACCTGGGCTACCTTAGCAACAAACACGCGAGTAAACACCTGGAATACCCTAGCAACCACCTGGGATATCCTAGCAACAGCCTAGCAACCACCTGGGATACCCTAGCAACTGCCTGGTAACATCCTAGCAACATCCTTGTCATAGCAACCACTGGGAATACTCTAGCAACCACCTAGCAACAGTCTGGGATACCTTAGCAACTGCCTAGCAACATCCTCGTCATAGCAACCACCTGGGATACCCAAGCAACTGCCTAGCAACATCCTAACAACTGCCTGGGATACCCTAGCAACATCCTCGTCATAGCAACCGCCTGGGATACCCTAGCAACATCCTCATCATAGCAACCACCTGGGATACCCTGGGATACGCTAGCAACCACCTAACAACATCCTTGTCATATCAACCACCTGGGATACCTTAGCAACCTCCTTGTCATAGCAATCACCTGGGATACCCTAGCAACATCCTTGTCATAGCAACCGCCTGGCAACATCCGAGCAACCGCCTGGGATGCTCTCTCTCGTCGGAATGTTTGCAAAGTCTGTATTTTTATGAGATTAACGTTTTGCTTTTTAAACACCTTGCTTTTCACTGAAGTATTGGCGCCCTTGGCCATGTATTTAGCATGGGCAGACATTAGGGCAAATCTTCCTCACCATCATGAAAGTATTGGCACCTTTGTGTTTTGGGGCAGAAACACTCCCTTTATTCTAATTTCAGTTTCTCTCTAGACTGTCCTTCAGTGCAGCATGTCTCTGGGACACAGTTTACATCTTTCAACACAAAATTAAAAAATTAGGTGAAAACACACATTTGTCCTGAACACCAGTGCACATCACACACACACACACACACACACACACACACACACACACACACACACACGGTTCCTGCTTATCCTTTCCCACCTCACCTTCCTGCCAAAACCTTGTAGTAGGCAAAAATTTGATCAGCGAGCTTGTAGACAAATTGGTCAAAGCACAGATTCACCTAAAACAAGAAAGAAAGGGAGAAAAAGAAAAGGATAGGCATCAATAAATCCATAAACTACGAGATTTTAGTCACAAATAATGTTCAGGAAAAGCGAGATGCACACGCACAAAATAATCCAAAAAGACATCTGAAACTTTCTCTCATGTTTGATTTTAGTATTTAATAATTTGTGGTGAATCTGAAAGTTGCACTGGGTTTGTAATATCATCACTGGAGGTTTGAGATGATGCCGACGTTACCTCAGCCTCGATCTCATCATAGAGGAACTGCTTCTTGAACTTGGTGAGAGCGTAGTGTGCGCTGTCGTTGTACAGATCCAGAGGATACAGCACATACCTGCGGAGAACCAGGATTTATCAACTTGTTTGGTTTTAACACATTATTAAAATACGTTAAAAACACACACCTCCTCGACATTATCAAAACGACTCACATCTCTGGATTTCAGTTAAAAGGCTCTAAATGAAACATGCACGCTTTAAAACTTATTTTTAAAATGTAATCTTTAAACGTAAACAAAAAGGTAAATTATAACCATAGAACAGTTATTTATTATATTTTAATTATGTATCAGTTTTATTTCAAAAATTTAAAAAGCAAAATGTGTCCCTGAACATATTACATATAATAGGATGCTATTTTTCTGTGAAACTCAAGCAATGTTCTGCAACTACAGCATTTCTATTTATGTACAAACTTCATGCAGTGAGCATCTATACTTTTATTTATTTAATTAATAAATGGTTCTCAGACTCATTTTGTGCATGAGGTTAAAATACAAATAAATAAAATTAAAAAAGCAACGCTGATGTATTTTTATGCTGATCACACGTAGCAGAAACAAAAAAATCCTGTGGATAATAAATTAAATCTATAAACTGTAAAAAAAAAAAATTTACAGGAAAATTATACTACAACAAAATTGATTAAAGTTTATTTTTTAACATTAAAAAAAAATAAATTTGGTTCTCAGACTCTGTGTATGAGGTTTAGGAAAAAAAAAAAGCACACCAAAAAAAAAAAAAACACTACCATGATGTATTTTTTACACTGATCACATGTAGCAGAAACAAGAAAACTTTCCTGTGTATAATAAATAAAATGTAAAAGAAAATTATAGCATGACAAAATTCATTAAAGTTTTTTTTTTAATTATTTTTAAGTAAGTTTGCTTCCTTGATTTTTTTTTTAACTTAAAAAAGTTTTGCTGGTGTTCACAAATTTCCTATAATTTTTTAAAATTGCTTTTTTCAGTATTAAATATTGAAATTATAGGTGGCCGATGTGATATAAGTTTTCGCTAAAAAAAAAAAAAGTGTTTTAAAAAAAAAACCATCATGGATATGATGCATTTTTTTTTTGAATACAGAAAATAAAAAAAAAAGTTATTTTTTTTGTGAAACGTTTCCCACAAGTCCGATCTCAGACATGTTTCTACCGTCACACTTAAAGCTTTTTAGTTGCAGCCGCGTTACTTACTCCATCATGGAGGCCTCTTTCATGTCCAGGATGTGATCGGTGAGGATCCAGGGCATGGACATCTCAATGGGGAACTGGATACGACGGCCCATGGTGAGCTCCAGGAAGAACTCGCGGAACCACAGCTGGGACAGATCACAGCACTGCTGCAGGGTCTCTGTAACAGGACACAGTTACCTCATCATCATCATGTCTCTTAATGCAGGGACTAGACGACACGATAATCAGATTAGACGATCATATCATCGTGCCATCAATTTTCGCAGTGTTTTGGTCGGGAGACTGGAAACGCAAGAAATTAGACCCAGACCAATCAGCAGTCACGTTCTTGCATGTCATCGGGGAGGAGGATCGAGAAAGTGTCAATCACGGTACAAAAGGAACGTCAAAGAACATGATGGAGTCAAACTAGGCGAGAAAATATTTAAAAATTCGACATACTCGACGCCACATCGCTGTTCTTTGATTAGGTCGTGCTGAAAGTCCTGACGTTCATATTCAGGCCTGATGCTGGAAATTTCTCAGCCACGGCAAACTCGGGTCAAAATGAACCCGGGCTGAATTTGCACATTATCCCAGCATTAGACCGTTAAAACGGATCTCCTGAATCCCATATCCAGCGTG
>JAODVO010000023.1:72762289-72778000 GCA_025400055.1 Notarius lentiginosus | reverse complement strand
ATGATGTCTGGTCACATGACATTACATTAATGTAGTTTCGCAGACACTCTTAGCCAGACTGATGTACAACATACTCAGAGCATCTGGGTGGGGGGTGGGGGGGTCTGCTCAAGGGCACTTAAGCCATTTCTGCTGGTCTAGGGAATCAAATAGACAACCTTCTGGTCCTAAAGCTGCTTCTCTAACTATTAGGCCATGGATTCTCCCAATCATTTATAGAATTTAATCACTCTTGGACAAAAATGTCCCCAATCCTGTATCACCGGACAGCGGCCGACCACAGTGTGCTGACGGCTAACACGTGCTTCCTCTGAAACACGTGACGCCACATGACCACATCATTTTTCCCCCTTCCAAACTACTGATCATTCTCTGATGCAGGTCAATCTGAGGAACGTGCTATCAACCCTCTTCTGCATACATGAGGACTTAAGATTGGTGATAAACACAAATATGTAACTTACAGCTCCATAAAATATATACACACCTCTGTCAGGACCGCATCATAACATGGTCACAGCTGGGACTTAAGGGCTGTACATACTGTTCACGTAACTCGGAACACATACATGGACCAACGAAGGAATGCGAAAGCTAACACACTTCCTCAGACATGTGAAAGCAGCTACTCATGCGCTTGTAACCCATCCAGAGCCAAGTGCTGTCTGCCCTCTAACACGTACACGAGCTCAGCGATGCCCATGACTGGCTCGTGTCTCTCTGATTGGGTTAGTTCCTGTCAGTCTTGTTCCTCGGACATGATCGGCTGTGGTGTTTTTTTTCCCTCGAGATCTCATTTTGTGGAACACAATATGATTAAATTAAATCGTAACATACACAGGATTCAAGTCCTGTCAGAAATATCGTAATTTCAAGGTGACGACTTCGAGTCGAGGGCGTGCCCTATCCTGTCAATAACAAAGTCATAGCGCCCAACCAAAACGAACATGTCTGCAACAGCCGGAAAGATTTACGTGATGATTTTCAGTTCTTTTCAGTGAAACAAAAATGTCTTGTTGGAGATGATGACAAAACCTATAAATAAATAAATAAAGCTTTTTTTTTTTTCTCTTTTTGTTCTCCCTGTGCTGCCTGTTCCCCCCCGAACACATTCACACACCCAAATACACCTCGGGGCAAATTTAGTACAAACGGAGGAAACTGGAGGACACCGAGGAAACCCACAATGCACCATTATACATGTGTGCATGTTTATTTTATTTATTTAAAAAAAATTGTATTCCTTTTGAATTGTTCCCTTAAGGATACAAAGACTTTTGCACTTGACCTTTAGATTGAAACCCAGGTTACACACCGACCTGTTCGAATACTCTCATCTGTGATTGTGAAACATTTATCGAGTTTCATCAATAATTTAACAGCTGTAGATTGTTCTAATTGTGAATTTTTTAAAAGTACCTTAATTTTTCCATTAAATATCGTTTACATTTTATCTTTACTGTTTTTTGTTTTGCTTCAAGTAACTTATATATTTCTAAGTATTTCAGATTTTTATTTATTAAGCTTTTAATGTTTCATTTAATTATCATTCCTATGTTCATTTTTCACTCGGGTTTGTAATTTAGCTTGTCGAAATTAGCTAGCTAGGTTTTTCTTTTGTTGCTAATGTGTCTTACCATTCAATCCAAAATAATTAAACATAAATTGAAGGAAAAATAAAACATCTGATTTTAAAATTCTGCAAGAAATTAACTAGGTTTTGGAATTTCACTTGATAAATTAGCTAGCTAGTTACGTTTTTGTAAAGTAGCTCATTAAATTAGCAAATGAATTGAATTTTGTAATTTAGATTTTCGTAAAAAAAAAAAAAAGCTCTTTCTATTTATAATTACAATTTCTACTTATACACATCATTTGATTTATTGTATTTTTCATCTTTATTCTTTTACATAAATAGTTGAGGTTTTGCGTGGAAAAGTACTCGATAAAGATTATTATGAACTAAATATTTTTGCAATGGTATTGTCTTTAAACTTTATATTTTATTATTACTTGGTTCACATTTTACTTTATTTTACAGCATTGAAGAAACAAAGAAGAACATTTGCGTACACGTCCAATGCCACTGAACGTCTGCGATAACGCTCCTATTCAGGTTTTGAGCTGAAACCCAGACTGTGACGGGCCTCGTGCAACTGCTCAGAGTTTTTATTCGGAGGTAGATGAAGTGGACTGATTGTGACACGAGTTGCGATCAAACAACTTTCTGAATTTATGATGAGGATTCAGACAGTGGTCTGTTGTCCAATCCACCCTGCAGACACTCTGGAGATAAAGGACTGCATTCACAGACTCCGTGATTCAGATACGGCTCAGATTTCTGACGCAGATGTTAGTGGAGGGAGCTTTTTTTTTTAAAGCAGCTGTGATAAACTCCTGTGGTTAAGGTCACACGGCACTCACTGCTCATGTGGAGAAAAACACTCAGAAAATAAAACATGGACACAGGAGCGCATAGTGAAAGCGTGAGTCATCATGGCATTGGGGATGAGGGGCGTAGTCACAGCTGTGCTCATCACTCACAGCTGGGTGAGAACAGCACGTGGAAATGCCATGTGTTTATGTTAATGATATGGGAGGGACACGAACACTGAAGCAGATGTGCTGGATGGGGTGATGAGGGATACATGTATTGATAAAATCTCAAAGTTGTTCCTTACTTTTTGTTTTGAATATTTTTTTTCTTCCTCTGATATAATCAACCATCATGGAAAGTATTGAGTAATTGTACTTTGTTACTCTACTTGTACTTCACTTACATCTTAACATTTAACACTTGTACGTAACATACTTTTACGAGAAAAATAAAACACTCCTTGCTCCTTACAGCTTCCTTTTTACCTTCAAGATCCTCATTACAAATCTCAAACCACATGAAATTTATTTTTATCCTACTCAGAAGTTACTACATCAAGTTACAGGAGAAGACGTCTCACTGGCCTCACACACAAAAAGTCCGTAAAATTTGCCACCGAAGCTAAACAAGTATATTTACTTTAATTTTGGTAAATTAGCTAGATAAGTTATGTAATTTCAATAATTAAAGTAGATAAATTTTATTAATTAGCTGGCTAGTTATTTGTTTTCATTGCTAATCTGACTCAGCATTCATTCCAAAAAGGTTATTAAACATAATAGTAATGAAAAACAAACACCGTCTTTACAATTCACCATCAAAACTGGAAAAAGTATGTCGAGTTACGTTAACTCCAACTCTGGTAAATTAGCTCACTAAGTTTTCTAATGTAGCTGGTTAAACTAGCTAGAAAATTAAGTTTTTAAAATTCGCACATGAAATTAGCTAGCTATTCATGTTTTGTACTTTAGCTAGTCAAGTTTTGTAAATTAGATTGATCACTTAAGGTAGCTACATTTAGTGTATTAAATTGGCGAGATAAGTTTTGTAAATTAGCACATTAGCTAGCTAGTTTAGTTTTCATTGTAAATGTGACTCAGCACTCATTCTAAGAGGACTGTTGATTTATTAACCATCAATGAAAAAAAACGAAATATTGGTATTTAAAAAGTTGCCACCAAACTCAGGGTAGTATCTCACTGGGCTGCGACAGCTCGCAACTAGTTGGAGACACAACAATTGCAATAAAATATGCGAATTCGTGACAATTTTCACTTGGAATCACACTGAATTGATATTTGCATATTTAACCACAATTGTTGCGTCTCCAACTAGCCACAGGCTGTCACAGACCGGCTTTCCCTCAGCAAGCAGGGAAGTAGAGGAAGTCTCACGGAAACTGACTTGAGAAGGGTTCTCAACGGCTTTGCAACACCAGCGACACATTTGCGACTACTTTGAGAGAAAATCTGTTGCACGAATTTTTTGAACATGATCAAAATTTCAGCGACGAAGGAGCAACACTTTGCGACTCATGCGAGGAAACTGAGAAGTGCCATGAATGTTTCAAGACCCTTTTGAAACTCTCTCGCGAATGACGTTTGCAATTTGTCACAAGCTGTTGCAGCCCAGTGAGATGCTAGCTTAAAGACATGAACTGAGTTTTGTAAGTTCAGGTTTGTAATCTAGCTGGTTAAATGTGCTAGCTAGTTGAGTTTTATGAAATAGACTGCTAACTTAGGTAGCTAGTTATGGTTTTCAATTTAGTTTGTTTAATTTGGCTAGATATGTCATCATTTAGCTCATTAAATTAGCTCGCTTCTCATGTTTTGTACTTTAGCTAGTTAAGTTTTGTAAATTAAGTTAGGTAGCTAAACTTAGTTTGTTAAATTGGCTCAACAAGTTTAAATTAGCACATTAGATTAGCTAGCTAGTTAAGTTTCATTTTCATTGCAAATGTGACTCAGCATTCATTCCAAGAGGATTGTTGATTTATTAACCATGAATGAAAAGAAAAACAAAAACATTGGTCTTTAAAAAGTTCCACCAAAATAAAGACGTTAAGTTAACAGAGCTCTGTGAGTTTGGTTTGTAATCTAGCTGGTTAAATGAGCTGGCTAATTAAGTTTTGTAAATTAGATTGCTAACTTGTGTAGCTAGTTAAGGTTTTAAATTTCGTTCGTTAAACTGACCAGATGAGTTTTGTAAAATGAGCACATTAAATGAGCTAGCTTCTAATGTATTGTACTTTAGTGAGTTAAATTAGCTAGCTAGTTAAAGTTGTGTAAATTAGATTGTTAATTTGGCTAGCTAGTTATGGTTTTAAATGTAGTTTGTTAAATTGGCTCGATGAGTTTTGTAAATTAGCACATTAAATTAGCTAGCTTCTCATGTTTTATAATCTAGCTAGTTAAATTAGCTAGCTAGTTTTGTAAATTAGATCGTTAACTTAAGGCGGCTAGTTCAAGTTTTACATTTAGTTGAATTGGCTAAATAAGTTTGATTAATTAGCTCATTAGATTAGCTAGCTAGGTAAAAGTTTTGTTTTCATTGTAAATATGACCCAACATTAATTCCAAGAGGATTGTTGATTTATTAACCATCAATGAAATGAAAAATTGGTATTTAAAAAGTTGCCACCAAACTCAAGACGTGAACTGAGGTTTATAAAGTTCGGTTTTGTAATCCAGCTGGTTAAATGAGCTGACCTGAGTTTCCCAAAAGCATCGCGGCACAAAGATGATCTTTAAATGGTAGCGCGACCAACACAGAGAATGCTCTTTCTCTCCTAGTTACGACGCTTTTAGCGTTAAGAGGCTTTTGGGAAACCCACCACTGGCTAGTTGTGTAAATTAGATTGCTAACTTGGGTAGCTAGTTAAGGTTTTAAATGTAGTTTGTCATTTAGTTAATTAAATTAGCTAACTTCTCATGTTTTATACTTTAGTTAGTTAAATTAGCTAGCTAGTTAAGGTTTTGTAAATTCAATTGTTAAATTAAGGTAACTAGTTACGGTTTTAAATTTAGTTTGTTAAATTGGCTAGATAAGTTGTCAATTAGCTCATTAGATTAGCTAGCTAGTTAAGTTTTGTTTTTGTCACAAATATGACTCAACATTCATTCCAAGAGGACTGTTGATTTATTTATTAACCAATTTTTTTATTAACCATTAATGAAATGAAGAATTAAATATCGGTCTTTAAAAGTTGACACCAAACTAAAGGTGTGAAGTTAACTGGATTTTTAAATTTGGTTTTGTAATCTAGCTGGTTAAATGCTAGTTAAGTTTTATAAATTAGAACTAGCTACTTTAAAATTAGTGATAAGGTTTTAAATTTAGTTGGTTATATTGAGGAGATAAATTTTGTAAATTAACTCGCAACTCATGCTGTAATATAGCTAGTTAAATTAGCTAGTTCAGTTTTGTAAATTCAATTGTTAACTTAAGGTAACAAGTTATGGTTTTAAATTTACTTGTCAAATTAGCTAGATAAGTTTGGTCAATTCGCTCATTAGATGAGGTAGCGAGTTAAGTTTTGTTTTTGCTGCAAGTGTGACTTAACATTCATTCCAAGAGGATTGTTATTATTGTTTATTAGCCATCAATTAAATATTGGTCTTCAAAAAGTTGCCACCAAACTCAAGGCGTGATGTTAACTTTGCGTTTTGGAAGTTGGGTTTGTAATCTTGCAGGTTAAATGAGCTCGCTAGTTGAGTTTTGTAATTGTAACTCAAATGAAATCCTTTGGTAAATCAAATTTTTGTATTTTGCATTTAAAAAAAAAATAATTTTGCGTTTATTCCAAACCAGTCACAAACGTGGACCTGGTTTAAGAGACGACTGTGAACAATGTAGTTTACTACAGAAGTAGTTTTACTTTTGCAAGGACAAATCAAATAATTTAGCGAGTTAAGTATGGTTTTTGTTGACACTGCATTCATTCCATAACTGTTCTTAAATTTTCGCTCAACAGTCAACAGAGAGAGTGAGAGAGAGAGTTATGAAGTTAATTTTTATTCAATACTTGAGTGTTTAAACTTCAATGCTTTTTGATTTTCACTCAAAAACCAGTCGAGTGCTGCCTCCATATTTCTACTTTTAATGAAGATGTACACTTTCTGACACCTGATATTGGTCATAATGCTTCAGGAGATCAGACAACATGCTCTGGGAATGCAGCCAGTTTCAGACACAGAAGAACGTCTCTGGGAGCAGCTCAAAGTTCACCAGCGTGAGTTTTACATATTTACAAACATTTGAATAATGAACAATGAAGCATGGAATGGATGAAAGGGTTACACTGAATGAACCCAAAGTTTGATGCTTCTCTGTAATTCTTCCAAGGAAAATGTGCACGTGTGTGCATTAGAACAAGAGGCTGGCTTGTGCGGCAGACAGGTTTCACATCTATACTTAGGTTTCACGTTTTTAGCTGTTTCGTGTGGGCGGTGGTTGATGAAACAAACAAACAAAAAAAATATATATATATATTCCCCACCTCCAGCCAAATCACCACCCACATTTCCTCCAGCATGCCCAAAATCTCACCAAGTAAGTTTCTCACCATGCTCTGAAAAAGCAAATGTCTATTTTCTTGAAAATCACAGTATCGCTAATGTTCTGCATCTTCTGCAGTTCAGTAAACACACGAGATCTTCTCGCTCAGACTCTTCACCTCTCGCCTTCCCTCTCCCCTGCCTGAGGTCTTTAAAGCAACGCAGGAGAACCAGGTGGAGCAAGGTGTCCAAGGCATGGAGAGAGAGGAAAGACACAGAGAGAGAGAGAGAGAGAGAGAGGGAGAGAGAGAGAGAGAAATAGAGAAAGAATGTGCAGGGGAAGGAGTTAGCAACTGATCTCAGGCATGATCTTCCATGGGGAAAACCAGACGCGTGCCCCGGGTCAGGAGGTCCTGCTCCCGTGAGTCCACTAGCTCTCTCTCCAGCGCCTCTTCAGACGTGCTGCCATTGTGCTTGCCGCTCTTTGGCCCTGATGCAGATGACGATGATGAGGCGCCGTTAACCGTGATGGCTGTGTCGCCGTACGTCAGCGTCAGGTCCCCGTCTGTCAGGATGAGGTCCGAGTCAGTATCCCGAAGCTGCTCGCTATTCTGTGGAGCACAGGGACAAGCGGGAGATGAGGCGGGGGAGACGGGAGGGGCTCAGGTGCACGCACACACACTTAAAACAAAAGGATCATGAAGGACACTGTGGAAACACACAAGAGTAGAGAGCGGAACTAGACTTAGAGATTTTTACATCAGAGAAAACACACGCGCGCACGTTATTTAAACACTTCTATATACTATATAACTATACACACTTCATTCATGTGACCTGATGTCACATCATTTTAAATAACACAGTTTTAGACAAAGAACTCAACCAGAACCTTAAAATCAACCTTCAGTTTGTCCCTCGAGAGAAAGTTTTAAGTGCAACAGATAGTTCTGTTGCTTTTACACGGGCAGCGGGAACGAGCTGCGCCTGGAACAAGTCACGCCCACTTTCCTTTGTGTTTACACGCCCACTCTTTATTAGTGGCAGACTGGAGGTGAGACAGATCAACATCCAAGTGTGCATGTGCAAATCGGTAATCAGGAGCAAAATGGCGGCTCTTTGTGCTTGCTGTCGTCTTCACATACTTTGTAATTTCTTCTCAAGTCTTTTAGCGTGTTTTATCGTCCTCTCACTGCTCGTTTCTCGGTTTAAATGCCCTGTGATTTGGCAGTAAATTAATTAATTACGGCCCGATTTCGCCAAATCCAGCATGTCATCACAACTGGATGAGGATAAGAACAACTTTAATCCAGTTATCACTGCGATTGGTTTGGGAATCGCTTCACTCCATCGTCTAAAGGCGAAGTTTGATAAGGAAAAGCACTCGAGAAGAACCGACCGTTGGATTTGCTGTGCAGCGGTCTTGTCTGGATGATGAGTGACCCGGATGAATGCTACTGCACACGTGTAAGCCCTCCTACTTGCCACTGATTGCGTTTAGACAGTAAACGGGAACCAGGCTTGTAGTCCTCGAGTCTGACTCGCACCCTAATTTTAAGGACTCGTGCATTAACTGCATTCGGACTCGTAACTTTGAGACGAGGACTCGGATTTTTTCTTTATTATTTTTTGTAACAGGCCATAATAATGTGGCACAAGATATTTATATCTACATTAATTTTTATACTAATTTTGTGCAAGAGAAAGCACTTTTAACAATAGACATTGTCATACAGAAGCTTTACAGAATTTTAGTGACTTTAAACATTATCCCTCGTCTATCCCCAATGAACAAGCCTGTGGCGACGATGGCAAGGAAAAACTCACTCAGACGACACGAGGAAGAAACCTCAAGAGGAACCAGACTCAAAAGGGAACCCATCCTCATTTGGAATGCACATCCACCTGTTCATACGTCATATTCAGGAACAAACTAACGTTAATGCCACTAAAATGCCTGGAGAGAACGCTGCTTTGCTTATACAGACTCCTCATGCAGTGTTTTTTTTTTTGGGGGGGATGCACTGCTGTGTGTTCCATATGTAGAACTATCGAGGATCATCTTCACACTTCATGCATATTCACACTACTCAAAGCTATCGATGTGTTTTAGAGAATGTGTGCGTCAAACTCAACTCTGATAATAGCGGACTTAACTCGAAATTTTCTTTAATGACTTGGACTTGAACACTGGGGACTCGAGACTGGACTCGGACTCGAGATTTAGTGACTCGACTACAACACTGAGTCGCACCCAACAGTGTCAAATGGTTCTGGAACAAGTTCTGTTTAGACAGGCAGGTGCACTGGGGCAACTTGTTCCAGCGCAAGTGCCCGTGTCAAAGCAGCTTCAGGAAGTTAAAAGAACATCCAAAGAACACTTGAGGAACCCTTGCTTCTTTAGGTTGTGTTCTGTTCAGATGATGATGTAATGATTACTCTTTAGATAAACGGGTTCCTCAGCCAGTGTGCTCCGATACTGTATAATCTCTGTCAGAAGCTAGAACTTTCTGGGATTTCTTCCATAAATCATCTCTGGACAGAGTCGTGATGGTCATTATACACATTTATCCTTGTGCAAGCACAAAAAAAAAAATATTCATTTCAAGAGAAAAAAATAAATCAAGGAGAGAAAGACGACAAGAAAAGAACAAAGGATGAGGAATAAATGGACCAGACACACATGCACTGACCTCGGGGCAAATCAATGGGGCAGATTGATGAGGTGCGGCCTGCTGGTTCACTCACTCACTCACCCACCCTCTCGCACATACACACAGAATAGACCAACAACCGATTCAGGAGAATCGCTAAATAACAAGCTCATCATTCTCAAGCTGTTAAGGAGGTACAAAGAGGGAGAAATAAAACAAACCATCATCCAGGGTGCACAGGAAGTGTGATTCAGCCAATAATGACAAATGCTTTCGGGAGTTTTTAAACACCTATTAGTCTGATTACAGAGTCCAAATCAATAACAGGGCCCAATTTATACTTCTGGTTAATTTGCTATTTGGATTGGCTTCAGAATTAAACAAAGCAAAAGGGACTGAAAACGTTCTCGTAGAACTCTTATATTCATTAGTCATGAAATAAAGAGAAGGAAAAAGGGGAAAGAAAGCAAACAAGTGTGCGGAGAAATCAAAAATCCCCCAAGGACAAGGAACACAGAGCTGGTGCTGAACAAATGATTCAATAATTATATAAATAACTCAAAAATGCTTTGTGCATCATCCAGGATTCATTTTCTGCTTTTCTTCAGCTAAATCTCCAGACCACACGGCATTTCTGCAGCTCTGTCCTTTTGTACACTTTAGCAGCTCGCATTAACAAAACACAGTGCTACAATCCAAAACACGTTTGATTCACTTCCTGCAGTCGAGTTGATTCAGAGTTCATTCACTTGCACATGAATCTATTGAGAGAGAGAGAGAGAGAGAGAGAGAGAGGTCTCTTTCTGTTTCTGAATATTTGTTTTGTTCAAGCAAGGGCTATTTATAATATTTACTTATCCACCAATTTGTTTTTTTTCTTTTACACTGGAAGTCATTGCCTAATGGTTAAAGAAGCAGCTTTGGGACCAAAAGGTCGCTGGTTCGATTCCCTTGACCAGCAGGAATAGCTGAAGTGCCTTTGAGCAAGGCACCGAACCCCCAAATGCTCCCTGGGCTATACACTGAGACAGTACGAGTACTGCGATCACAGTATCACCACATCATTTGCATCACCACCAGCAACATCACATCCACCACAACAATTAGATGGTTCTGATTCCCACTGGAACTGAAACAAAAGATGTCTGTAAATATTACTCTGTTAACAGGGGAGATTAAGGTTTCGACTTTGCCGTTTTGCTTCCATTTTCACACGACACTCTTACAACACACTAGCGGAAAATATCTGGTTTTCAGTGCGAGTGTGAATGGGGTATTAAGAAAGAGGGATTTTTTTTTTTAAGGTGAGCTCCTGAACTGGGCCAAAGGACAGAGCTGTAGTACTGCAGAAATGCCACACCTGTAGAGATGTGGACCAACAAAGAAAAATCTCTGGATGATATGCAGAGTGTCTGAAACTAGTTTGAGGGCCAAGCACCAAAGGCGTATCAGCACGATGTTGGAACGGTACGTTGTTTTCTTCTTCTCCTCAATATTATTATTATTCATCCACATGCCAGTCTATAAGAAGCTTTATATACTTATCAAATTTTTCCCAGTGACTGAAGAAAGTATCCGCTACTATCAGAACAGTCTGGTGTACCCTGCTCAAGAGCTCGAGTTCCACCAATAGGGTAAATCTGAACATGCGTTCAGATTAAGCAGTGAGGCCAGAAAGCACTTGGCCTCATTGTTTATCAAGCGCCGACTCCGTGCTCAGATGTTTGAAATTTCCCCACACACTTGGTCAAGGCCTGTTTAAAAAAGGTACAATAGGTAGGATCTCCATCTTCAACTTGATTAAAGCGATAGAAGACAGGAATTCATGGAGGCAGCTGGTCAATGATCGGTTCCGAGCTAGCTCCCTTCGGTAGGTAGGTAGGTAGGTAGGATCTTCTGGCATTTAGCAGCAAGGTCACAGATTGCAACCAACTGAACACCCTTTGTTACCCCTCCCTTTCCAAGCACGTATTAGAACATACGATGGCCATCAGGTGCCCATGGCATACTTGCAATACTTGCGTTCACACTCCTGTTCTTTTTCTCGTCAAAGTCCTTCCTGCGCCACAAGGCACATCAGGCGGTGCCAATCTCCGTTTACATAGGTGAGGTTAGAGTAGGGGGCTGGTCTGCTGGAAACCGTGCGAGTTTGACTCCCTACTCATGTCTGTATTGCGGCGCCTCGCCAGACAGTAGTTGGTACCATTTTTCTTATGGTCTTTGATATGACCCAACCATAATTAGAACTCAATCTCCCAGTCGAGAAGTGAACACGCTAGCCACAAGGCCAACTCGCAGTTACTTTTCCTCATGCTAAATAAACAAAGATGATCCTCCATTTTCAAATTTGGGTTCTCAAAACATCGATTCCTCCTTGTTCTTCATTCCAGCGCTTCCTTCCGGATTCACACTGCCACTCACTCGTAAAAATACGAAACGCAGAAGGCGCCCTTTTGAGGCTAGTCCATTCTGGGCTACTGTCACAACATGTTATGGCAGCTCTGAGGACATGGGTCCACTTCCAATGTAGATATAAAGGGTTTTTTATTACCTTACGAAAGCCACGATTTGTCCAAAGTCCAAGTCTCTCCCATGCCAGGACCTGGTCTTCCCAGGCAGTCTCCTGTCCCAGTACTAACCAGGCCCTGAAGGCGTGTTGGGCGGCACCGGCATCTCAGTTTCTATAGCCCTCGGCCTCTCACCCATTATACAGCTAGGGTTACAGTGGGGGACTGGTCCTCTGGTAACCACAAGAGTTTGACTCCTTACTCATATTTGTATTGCAGTGTGCCTTGCCAGATGGCAGTAGGTACCATTTTTATGATGGCCTTTGGTATGACCTGACCACAAGCAACAGAACTCATGACCTCCCGGTCGAGACGCAGACATGCTCACAACAAAGGCCAACTCATGGTACAACAATTTGTAGTTACAGGTAATTATACACCAAACAATTATGAATATTATATTCCATACTTCATTCCATTTCTGCAAACAGATCTCTCGAGAAACTGCACCTTTAAAGGTGTCATTCCATGACAAACGGTTTAATACTGGCTCTTTTTGAAATACCACAGGTCACTCCGAGTTGCATATGCATGCTGCACGTGAAAATGTTCTACCCCCATTCCCTGTATTAGCCTATGAAAGAAAATAGACGGAAAAACGAGCGAATCAGAAAAAGCCCTACGAACTTACGTCACTTCGAAAATTAGTAGTCATGGCCTCGCCCATAACCCACTGGAGGGAGCGTCACAGTGCTGTTAGCCAATCAGAAGCGATATGTTTACATGTCATGAATATTCATGAGTAAGAGCTGAAATCCTGTCGTTCTCTCCCCACCCACTCCTCCACCAAACTAGAACAGCCTGAAACAGGAGAACCACAGCATTTTTTTCATTCATATAGAGACCACCGCACAATTCATGAAAAAACGATGCAATGAGACCTTTAAAGTTTTTCCATCGCTATATAACTGACCGATGAATGAAAATGTTTGATGGGAAAATTTTCAGCTCTGTATGCACCAATGCTTTGGTCCCGTTTTAGCTTTTTGGATCGGTTATTTGTAAGCAGTGTGAAATGAAACCAAACCAAACAGCAAATGAGGAAAAAGTGTGAATTCTTGCTCTGATTCGGCCTCAACAAATGGACTAATCATCTTTCTCTGTGACATTTTATAACGGTGGAAATACTTTTGCACTATCAATCAGTTCTCATCACAGTGCATTTCCATCTTCGAAACACTGCTGGTGAACTGGTGATGAAAGGGGACACCTCCAAACCCCCAGACATCCTTAACAGCAGCAGCAACAACAACTCGGGCAAGTTATTTTTATGACCGCCATTAAAACAGGACAGGAGTTGGGCATTTGTAAAAATGTGTGACACATTACAGCTCTGCTAATGCAAAGGATAACACTTACAAATCTACAAATAAACACCACCGATGAAACCTATATTCGCCCAATTACTGTCCATGTGATGCCGAAGGGTGAAATGCTTTCTCCAAGCCAACGCTGTCACACTGACGTTACATTTAGAGCCGTGACAATCCTTGACTTTGCTTTTGTCCCTTCACAATAAAAGTGAATGGGGCAGGAGGGCACGGGCCGGAGAGACATTCAACTCGTTGTGTGAGAGGAGCACAATGGAGGACTGTGAGACATTTGTGAAATCAGCCAAGCGTCCCTGCAGCTACAGTATCAGCATTGAGACGAACAGTGGAATTTGCCAGAATGCATCAGACTGTGACTGCGCAGTGAATAGCTGCGTTCTTCACGTCTCGGATATGAGAAGCGAGCAGCTCGTGGGGTGCCAGGACTGAAAGCCTCTTTGTGTGACCAAGAAGCCGGAGAGCATCTTCTCCCTTCAGTCGGAGTATGAATTTGGTGCTGTTCAGTCTCTCTTCCTTTTCAAACACCTTTCACTGCGGCACAAAAACATCAGTCGGAATAAAGCCTGAGGAACTCTCCAAGAGCCACTTCCTCCCAAGAGCCGGGACAGGAAGGAGGGTTAATGAACGCTGGATAAACTTTAGTTCGAAGGTCAGTGAGAGGAGTAACATGGAATCAACTCCACTTTCCCTGTGTTGACACGAACTCAGTACTGGCAGTGCAAAAATAATGGCACCCAGGACAGGGTGGTGTGATGACCCAAAGGTACATCCCAAAAGCACGATTCTTCTGACACCACAACAATTTTCCAATGATTACCCATGAAGTCTATGCGTTTTTATTTAGGCAGCACAATAAATCACACGCTTCCTGGCTGCAGTGCATTCTGAGAAATGCAGCTGAAAACTTCTTTGCACTTTATTCCCTTAGGTCACATGACAGCTCGCGATGCTTTCTTGATGAAAACGAGGCGTTTGGTAGCGATGCTTCCCTGAAGCATTCCCAAACCCATCTGTGAGGATTCAATGCCGAGTTTGCTGACGAAAGCATCACTATCAAATTTCAATGTATGTGTTGAAAGTTTTCGTGATGTTTTTGGCCACTCACAAGGTGGAGAGAAACACACACACAAAACCCCACAACTCACAAAACTTAGAAAACATTCACCATGCATCACCCGATTGGTAGTGATGCGAACAATTTTTCCATTACTACGTATTCACAAATTAAACCCATTGCAAGCTGGAGTATGACCAGGGCCTTATACTGGGTGATCAAGGCAGAAAGACTGCATTTCTTCCAAGTCTTGTCTCAGCCATGGCATCAGTGGCGTGAGGACATGGATCCAACCTTGCAATGTGAAGCAACCTGGTTCCTTGACACCAAAAAAAAAATTTAAAATAAATAAAAAATACAAAATAAAATTATAACTTTCATCTCAGAAAATCTGAGGTTTTTTTTTTCCCCTTGGAATATTAGCGCCATAATTTTTTTTTGAAACCTACAATGGCCCTAATACACAGTCATAATTTATCTTAATTACATAATTTATGTTTTACATGTTGTATTCTGAAAATTCTAAGTGATCTGGTTCCTTGACCAAAAGAAAAAATAAAGGTCACCATTTTCCTTGAGTTTTGTTTCTCACAAATTTGTGATTTTTTTCTTTTGTAAATTTACGACTTTAATCTCAGAAATTCCAATTCCCCCCAAGGACCCTCTGAGCCCAGCTCTCTATTTTCTTTTTTTAACCTACAAATGGGCTCCAAATCACCATCTCAATTTTTATCTTAATTACATAATGCATTTTTTTGACATGACCTCATCTGAAAATGACCTCATCTGGTTCCTTGACCGAAAAAAACAAGTCACCATTTTCCTTGAGTTTTGTTTCTTGCAAATTTGTTTTTTTTTTTTTTCCTTGTAAACTTATGACTTAAATCTTAGAAATTCTGAGGTTATTTTTCTTGGACGACTACCCTCTTAGCCCAGATCCATCATTTTTTTAAACTTACAATGTGTCATAATTTTTTATTTTAAATTACATAATTTATTTTTTGATGTATCCTGAAAATTCCGAGCGATCTGGTTCTTTGACCACAAACAAAAACCCTCCACTATCCTCCCCCGTTCTGTTTCTCACGAATTTGTGGCACTTTTCCTTGTCAATTTGTGTTGTTTTTTTTTCTTGGAATATTAACAGCAGGGGCGGTAGTGGTTAGCGCTGCCGCCTCACAGCAAGAAGGTCCGGGTTCGAGCCCCGTGGCCGGCGAGGGCCTTTCTGTGCG
>JAODVO010000023.1:72625454-72642983 GCA_025400055.1 Notarius lentiginosus | reverse complement strand
GCAACTCTGCATATACATTCACCAGCCGCTTTATTAGGAACACCCACCCATCGACCCGCTGGTTTTTTTTTCTTACTTTTTTTTTTTTTCTCCTAGTTCTCGAATCAGCCGATCCCTTGATGCATCAAATCACGCAGATACAGATCAAGAGCTTCAGTTAATGTTCAAACATCAGAACGGGAAAATTTGTGATCTCCCAGTGAAGTTTGACTTTCTTTCACCGTGGTATGGGTGTTGGTTTGAGTCAGATGGACTGACTCATTTGAGTATTTCAGAAACTGCTGATCTCTTGAGGGTTTTCACACACAGCACTCTCAACACAATGGTGTGAAAAACAAAACCTCAAATGAGAGTTCTGTGGGTGGAAACAAACACCTTGTTGATAAGAGAGTGTCAGAGCTAAATGAACAGGTTTGAGGGGACGTGACCCCCCTCCCCGGAAGGATATAGTAACTCGTATAATCACTCTTTACAACCATGGTGAGCAGAAAAGCATCTCGGCATGCAACAGAAGAGCACGTTGGGTTCCTGCAGCCAAGAACAGGGATCTTAGAATCAACAGGAAGTTCCTGTTAAAGTGGCCGGTGTGGGTGGGTGAAAAATGAGCCGTTTTCCTGCTTGAATAAAGCTCAAGATTGCGTACAGACTGAATACGATGTGCTGTTCGTGTGCGTCAGTCTGTCATGTTGGTCCTCACCTGTTTTGCATCATTCGTACATATGTGTGTAAAACACTTCACACTTGAACTGGTTTAGAAGCTGGGAGGAGGAACCAATACACAATGGGACCCAAAAACAAGAATTAACGTTTCATTGTAGGAGGGAAATCAGTTTTTTTTATTTTATTTTTACAAACAGGAAGCTTTCGTCAAAAGGGGAAACTTACAGCGATGATTTCAGTATCTAAATATAAAGCTGGTTTTGTTTTACTCCTCATGAGAAAAGCAGCACGTAATGTCGTGTTCTTACTTTAGAAATAAGACGAGGGCTGTGCGATAAAATACCAAAATCATCTGGTGCGTTTTTTTAATGTCAGGATTTTTAATCAGTTATTAACTCACTAATTTATGGCTAAAAGTTTGATCACACTCGTACGTTGCATCTTTGTGGCAAAAAGTGCCACGTTGTAGGTGTGACGGTTGGGGTGCGCATACTTTTGGGCGCATTTTCTGACGCATTGTGGCTTCTCAGGAACAGAATAAGAAGCTGGTGAGGGAAGTCTTTGGTGTGTAAACTTTCTGTAACAGAAGTGAGAATAGGAACTGAGTTGTTTCATGGAACATTAAATATATATTCAGTCTGCTGCATAATTATTGGCACCTAAAGGTTAGGGGAAAAAATCCGCCTTTTGGTGAAGTCGCTTCATCTCACACTGAGCAAAATCCAACAATTTATTTAGAGGAAAAACAAATCCCTGATCAAGAAATAGGTTTTCAAAACAAAAAACAAAACACGCCATTATTATTGGCACCCCTGCATAATCCTCTGTACATCCTCCCTTTGCACGGAGTCTCTCCTGGAACATTTTATAAGGTTGGAGATCCAGAGCAGGCCATCTGAGCTCGTTCCTCTTTACACAATCTCTCCAGATCATCCAGGGTCCTCGACCCTCTCTTGCGCTCTCTTTTCTTCAGCTCCGCCCACAGGTTTTCACTGGGGTTCAGATCAGGGGACTGAGATGGCCAGGGCAGAAGCTTGACTCTGTGATTCTCAGTGAACCGGTTTTTGTGTTGATTTGGATTTGGACATCTGCTTCGGATCATTGTCCTGCTGGAAGATCCAGTGACGAAACGGAGGCAGACAGATGTTGATTTAAAATGTCCTGGTGTTTTATGGAGTCCATGATTCCATGGACCTGAACAAGGTTTCCAGGGTCTTTGGAGGAAAAACATCACAGAACGTCCACCATATTTTACACTTGGGATCGGGCTCTTTTCATGATCGCCATCCTTCTTTTTACACCAAACCCACCGCGAGTGTTTATTTAAGAAAAAAAAAAGGTCCATTTTTGTTCCATCAGACCAGAGAACACTGTTCCAGTCAAAGCTGCGTCAGGTGCTTACGTTTGTAGTTAACTGATGAAGGCTTTTTATTTTTTCTGGAACCTTCTAAATAATCCTGTTGGTGTGGAGGTGGAGTCTGATGGTGGTTTTGGAGACTTGGAAACCATGAGGTTTTACCGTTTCATCATGTAATTCACCACCAGTGATCCTTCGGGATTTATTTTTGCCTCTCTTACCATCCTCTTCACTCTACATGAGGGCAAAATAAACTTGGGTCCTCTTCCAGGAGAGTTTGTACCAGTTCCAGTTCCTGTTGGTGCCCTAACAGTAGAAATGGACATTTCCAGGTGCGTCGCTGTTTTTTATAACCATCCCCTGACTCATGAAGGTCAACACACTTCTCCATTTGGTTTGTGTGTTCACTTATCTTTCCCATGTTGATGTTGAGGGAATTTGAGCTCTGTGTCACCTCATATTTGTTCCCCAGTTGATCAGGAAGTCTTGGATTACAGCTTGAAAGTTCCTTTACGCTCCAGTCAACTCAAAAATGGGGAAACGTGCTTCAGTTCAGTTACATTGTGCTCACGATCATTTCCAGGGGTGCCAATAATTGTGGAGGGCTCTGTATGTATGTATAATAAGTTCTTTAAGTTATAAATATGTACCCTGGTCATTGGCAGATGTTTCGCTCTGGTAGAAGAGGAATAAAATCAGATGGATCCAGTTATCACGCAAGCCCGTTGTTGATTGTTGTCCTGTAAATGCACAACACTGAGATTTTTATTTTTTTTCAATAGAGATAGATGCCATAGCAACCAAAATCAAACCCAGTCTTGAGAGATTACTCCAGATTTCTCATGTCACACATAAATTCATTGAATTTGTATGTGCAGGCGACTGCCAAGGGCTTCGTCCTGATCCAGACCAAAGAGGTGTCCATGCGCCCTGAAGACGTCAACAGGGTATTCCAGAACAGCGCAGAGGAGTTCACCGAGTGGACGGCTAAAGGTCAGGGACGTCCTCTGAGTCGACGTGTTTATAATCACACCATTGAATTTCTCAAACAACAATGCGGTTTAAACCAGGATGCTTCAAACCTGAGGTCGCTTTTAAGCGGAGTGTCGCATCACACCCACTTTTAAAGGCATGTTAAGAAGCAGAGAGACCGGAAGTTGTGGTTTGAACACATGGGTACATTTGACTCATCAGCCTTTAAGGCTTAAAAACAAAACCCTCAGAAAAAGATAACGGCTAAATATATCATCATTCTACGACAGTACAGGTGAATTTTCCAGTCTGATCAGTCAGAAGGTCTGGGGGTATTTTTGTACTTCCTTCCAGCTGTAAAGTGGACAACAGGTTTATATGTTTATTATTAGCGTTTGTTTTTAAGAAAGACAGACGTTATCGTTGTTATAGTAACACTGATGCTTCTTTAACCCTTATGGAAGGAGTCTCCAGTGTCAGTGCTGTATATCAGTGGAGCTGTGACTCTAAATGGTCTGACATCATCTTCAGGATGGAAGAGTTTACACATGGGGCTTCTTCTTGTAATCGTTGGCAAATCGCTGTTGCGTAAGAGGCATAAAACGCTTCCGGATGTGCTGTTTTAGAAAAACGATCAACTTGAGTGTGGAGCGGTGTGTCACTCCACTCGCTTCATCACTCCATCCTGTCCTTTATAATTTCCCTGAAACTGCACAATAGTGTTTTATTCCTTACATGCACAATTTTACACAATTTCTTTATCCGTAGTAAATTTGAAACCTCTCGTAGAGATGTATGTGCGTAACTGGCTCGATATGGAATATTTTATCCTTGTAAGCCCTTTTTCACTATTTAAAATGTCGTCTGTTTATCATATTTGTGTAATTATTTATCTATTTCTAACCTTGATCTTGCGTGAATAAAGCCCTCGATAGTGGCCTGGTGTTAAAACCGTAATCACTCCTTATGTTATAACACATGGTCGGCTCGTTACACTAGTCAAGCGCATTAACAAAGCATGGTAAGCAAGTTATGCTAGTCAAATGCATTAATAACACTTGGTCAGCTAGTTAAGTACATTTAACAATGTATGGTCAGCTAGTTATGCTAGTTACATTAGTTATGTACATTAATAATGCATAGTAAGCTAGTTACACTCGTTAAGCGCGTTGACAAGGCATGGTATGCTAGTTATGCTAGTTACACTAGTTAAGCGCATTGATAACGAATGGTGAGCTGGTAACACTAATTATACTATTTAAGCACATTTAATAATGTATGGTCAACTAGTTAAGCGCATTAATAATGAATGGTCAGCTGGTTATACTAGTTAAGCACATTTAATAATGCATAGTAAGCTAGTTACACAAGCGCATTAACATGGCACGGTCAGCTAGTTAAGTGCATTAGCGATACATCGTACATTACACTAAGTACATTAATGCATAGTAAGATAGTTACACTCATTAAACGCATTAACAAGGCATGGTTAGCTAGTTAAGCACCCTTAATAATGCATGGTCAGCTGGTTACACTAGTTATACTAGTTACGCACATTTTAATAATGCATAGTAAGCTAGTTACACAAGCGCATTAACAAGGCATGGTCAGCTAGTTAAGCACCCTTAATAATGCATGGTCAGCTAGTTATGCTAGTTTCACTAGTTAAGTGCATTAATAACAAATGGTCAGCTGGTTACACTAGTTAAGCACATTTTAATAATGCATAGTAAGCTAGTTACACTTGTTAAGCGCATTAACAAGCCATGGTCAGCTAGTTATGCAAGTTAAGCACATTAATAATGCATAGTAAGCTAGTTACACTCAAGCGCATTAACAAGGCATGGCCAGCTAGTTAAGCTAGTTACACTAGTTAAGCGCATTAATAACAAATGGTCAGCTGGTTACACTAATTATACTAGTTAAATACATTTTAATAATGCATAGTAAACTAGTTACACTTGTTAAGCGCATTAACAAGGTATGGTCAGCTAGTTATGCAAGTTAAGCACATTAATGCATAGTAAGCTAATTACTTGTGAAGCACATTAATGAGGCATGGTCAGCTAGTTAGGCTAGTTACGTTAGTTAAGCACATTAATAAGCTAGTTACACTCAAGCACATTAACAAGGCATGGTCAGCTAGTTATGCTAGTTAAACACATTAATAATGCATAGTAAGCTAGTTACACTCAAGCACATTAACAAGGCATGGTCAGCTATTTACGCTAATTAAGCACAATAATGCATAGTAAGCTAGTTACACTCAAGCACATTAACAAGGCATGGTCAGCTAGTTAAGCGCATTAATGATACGTAGTTAGCTAGTTACACTTGTTTACATTAATAATGTGTGTCAGCTAGTTAAGCACATTAATGCATAGTAAGCTAGTTACACTCGTTGAGTGCATTAACAAGGCATGGTCAGCTAGTTATGCTAGTTAAGTGCATTAACAATATATTATCAGCTAGTTATGCTAGTGAAGCACAATAATGCATGTCAGCTGGTTATGCTAGTTAAGCACGTTAATGCACAGTAAGCTAGTTAAACTCGTTAAGCACATTAACGAGGCATGGTCAGCTAGTTAAACTCGTTAAGCACATTAAACTTGTGTCCAATGACGAATGATGGATGTTTTAGTTTCATGCTAATTAACGTTCTGCAGCCCTTAGGCTGATGTCTGTAGTGCAGCGGGTGGTGAGATTCTGAAGTACCTGATGAAGTTAGTGCATGAAGCGCGTTAAATGAAAATACACACACAGGATAAAAAGTAAAGGAGGAACGTTTATTTTCTACAGATAATAAAACTACAGGAAATCTGAACGTCGTGTGTGTGTTTGTGTGCGCGTGTGTGTGTGTGTGTGTGTGTGTGTGTGTGTGTGTGTGAAGGTCCCGTCGTGGCTCTCGAGCTGAATGGAGACGGTGTGGTAGAAGCTTGCAGGATCATCGCTAATGAGGTGTTCAAAGGAACAAAGGTAACCACAGAAAGTCATGTTCCTGAATAAACATTTCAGAACTTGCTGATGTCATCACTATGCGCCTCCGACTCTAAATTTCCCCCCAGTCCGCTTCCAGGTACTAAAGCTGTTGTGTTGAAACTCATAACGTTGGGTGAAATGTTGTTGAAGTGTTAGCTGGGTCGTGTAAAATCCCTCCAAAATACAGCTTTCCAAAGAAGAAACACTCTTGGGATTGCTGTTAAACTGGGAGTGTCCTTGCTGCTCGGAAAAGTGCAACGGAATGCCACTCGATGACGGATTTCCTGTTAGTAAACTCCGATTAATTTTCAACAACTGCGACTTTACAGAGAATCTGATTTGACATCATGATGGAGAAAGAGCTAGAAAATAAGAACATGCAGTAATTACAAAAAAATAGATGACGATTAATCAGGAAGCCGACTCGGCATTTTTCAGAGGGGGAGGAGTCAGTCGCACAGTGATGACATCATATGCAGCTATTGGTTAAAAAATGGATGTCAAAGTTTCACTCTACACTTTTTTTCCCTCCGATTCACAGGTGTTTGTTTCTGAGAATAATAATTCAGCTCAACAGGACATTGACAACTTTTTCAACTTTGCTGACATCCAGTTGGGACTGTGACCGGAAACAGAAGCAAATTCACTTTAAATCGACACGTCTTTCTGTTCAGGTGAACTAGAGCTCATGATCTCGTCGTCAAAGTGATAAAGCGGTCGCAGAGTCCACTTGCAAATCTTTATAAACCCACAGTTCTCAGTTGCGGAGTTTGGGGACCCCTAGTGGTCAGGAGGTCAGAGTGGTGCAAATCAAGACCCAGAATTATAATTATTTTAGTCTGGAATGAAACACAACCCACAGTAACTGAATCTGAATCGGAGCGAAGTTGATTCTTTTGGTATCGTTTCACGCTGCATATAATGAAATGAATCATTGCTTGTGTATCGAGCTTAAAATGTGACGGGGGGGGGGATAAATGAAAAACCTTTACCAAGTGCACGGAGAGATCACAAAAGTCACCCGAGCACGGAGAATATGGAGCCAGCGCTAAAGAAATGACTAGAAGATTATCGAAATAATTAGTTTTAAACTTTTTATGCATCATGTCCAGATATTATTTTCTCTGTCACACGATACACACAGCGTGTTTGATCCACTTTCTCAATAGAGTTCACTCGGATCCGGGTGTGATTTCCGAGATCTCGTCTGAATAAATAATCCGTGGAAAGGAAACACTTAGTCCTTCCAGTAAACAGGCGAATTGGTCAAGGAGTTGATGTTTAAATATTTAGATTTGGTTCATAAAATTAAATCTGTACTGAGCATGCCCTTTTTTAAAAGATCAAAATGGCTGTCTGTATACAAACTCTTTGCTAACCCCTGGTTGAAACAACAACTTTTATTGTTTTTTTTTTTACGTTTTATTTTATGCTGCTAAATGGTACTTTTTTTGGCAGTTTTTTTTAGATGTTCTGCTGCTTTTTCTGTTTCCTTGTTTTCATTTTGTGACCGTGAAAAAAAAAAAAAAACGATGAATGTCGTTGCTTTGTCAGTCGTGCTGAAAATAAGTTAGCATGTAGATATTTATTTATCTGTAAGTGCAGCTCGAGCTCGTTGGTTGCTGTGTATATATGCTACATATCGTTTGTAAATCAGGAATTATACTTGTAAGAACCGTGGGTTGTGGGTTTTTTTTTTAAATAATGACAATCATGTTGTCCTTTTTCTGTACTTTGCTGGATTTTTTTTTTTTTAAAAGCGGACCAATCTGACTTATTTATAGAAATGAATATCTAAAGCTGATGTGTTGCCAATCTGATGTCCCTGAATGTACTGCTCTGTAAAGCTCTCTCTTTTACTTCCCCACTTTTTATACTGAAAACAATCTTTTACTTCTGTGAACAAGCTCAGTTTTTGTATAGACAGAAAAACATGCTGTAATATTTTAACATACTTTTGTATGTTTTTTGGTTCTTGATTGTATGAGGCAGTTTTGTAGAAATGAATGTACACTGATTTTTCCTGGGTGAAATGTATTATTATTATTTTTTAAACTATACTGTTTTACTATCACCATTATTAGTTGGATGGATGCATGCTAGGGTTCGCGGGTGAATGGAGAGTTTGAGAGAGAAGGGGGGGAATGTTTTTTTTTTGTGTGTGTGTGAAAGTAAATGGGGTGTGAGAGAGAGAGAGAACTGGGAGTTTGGTGTGTGTGTGAGAGAGAGAGAGATGGGTTTTTCATGAATGAAAATGTAGGGTTGTGTGTGTGTGTGTGTGTTTTTTTTTTTAAAGTCAGAATCAGATTTACTTTATTAACCCCGGGAGGGAAATTCAAATTTGCTACCAAGCTCCTGAATCAGAGAAGAAGTAAACATGTCTAAAAGTAGAAGATAAAATTGTCTGAAAAAAGAATAAATAAAATAAGTTAATAATTTGAGTAAAAGCAAAATGAAGTGATTTTATATACATATATTGCACTTGAGTTAAGGATACAGTACACATGGTAAGACAGTGTAGCACAGTTATACAGTGTGTGTGAGTGAGTGAGTAAATGGGGTGTTTTGAGTGAAGAAATGCTGGGTTTAGTGCGCCCCTGTGTGAATGAACGGGGAGTTTGATGAGTGAAAAAATGCCGCATTTAGTGCGAGTGATTGAGGACAGGGAGTTTGATGAATGGAAAAAATGCCGGGTTTAGTGAGGGAGAATGGGGAGTTTGATGAGTGGAGAAATGGTGGGTTTAGTGTGCCTGTGCACGAGTGAGGATGGGGAGTTTGATGAGTGGAGAAAATGGTGGGTTTAGTGCGTGTGTAAGGTGAGAACGGGGAGTTTAGTGTGCCTGTGACCGAGTGAGGATGGGGAGTTTAGTACACACGTGAGGACGGGGAGTTTGATGAGTGGGAAAAATATCAGGTTTAGTGCATGTGAGGTGAGAACGGGGAGTTTGATGAGTGGATAAAATGGCGGGTTTAGTGCGTGTGTGTGTAAGGTGAGAATGGGGAGTTTGATGAGTGGAGAAATTGGCAGGTTTAGTGTGCCTGTGCCCGAGTGAGGATGGGGAGTTTGATGAGTGGAGAAAATGGTGGGTTCAGTGCGCAAGTGAGGACAGGGAGTTGGAATGAATAAAATGGTGGGTTTAGTACACCCGTGAGAACAGGGAGTTTGATGAGTGGAGAAAATGGCAGGTTTAGGGAGGATGGGGAGTTTGATGAGTGGATAAAATGGTGGGTTTAGTGCGTGTGTAAGGTGAGAACGGGGAGTTTGATGAGTGGAGAAAATGGCGGGTTTAGTGCGCGAGTGAGGACGGAGTTGGAATGAATAAAAGGGTGGGTTTGATGAGTGGAGAAAATGGCGGGTTTAGTGCGTGTTTAAGGTGAGAACAGGGAGTTTGATGAGTGGAGAAATGGTGGGTTTAGTGTGCCTGTGCCCGAGTGAGGATGGGGAGTTTGATGAGTGGAGAAAATTTTAGTTTAGTACGCAAGTGAGGACTGGGAGTAAATGGCGGGTTTAGTGAGGACGGGGAGTTTGACGAGGAGCGAGAATGGCAGGATTAGTAAACGGGGAGTTTGACGAGGAGCGAGAATGGCAGGATTAGTAGTAAACGGGGAGTTTGATGAGTGAGAATGGCGGGATGAGTAAACGGGGAGTTTGATGAGGAGTGAGAATGGCAGGATTAGTAGTAAACGGGGAGTTTGATGAGGAGTGAGAATGGCGGGATGAGTAAACGGGGAGTTTGATGAGTGAGAATGGCGGGATGAGTAAACGGGGAGTTTGATGAGGAGTGAGAATGGCGGGATGAGTAAACGGGGAGTTTGATGGAAAAGCACTGCTCCCAGCCCTCGCAGGCCAGCATGGCCATGGAGGAGGCGGAGTTTAGGACCCTGCGGCCCGGCCCGTACAATAGCCCTGTTGTGTGGCGGTGGAAGGAGGCTGCAGTGTTTTGGCCTGTTGACATTGTGCTGCTGCGCGGATCCGAATAATTCACTTTAATCCGCGGCACCGAGAGCCCGGAGCGCGGGGAGAGCCTTCCGGACTCAGGGGCTGGGAGCGGGTTCGGGCTGTGAGGTAAGGAGGCTGCTTTCCGTGAACAATACTGCTGGTGTTTCCCCTCAGCTGAGCGTGAGGAGGCGCCGAGGCCCGGAGCCTCTACAGCGCCTTTTACTCCACAACCCCGCCGCCTGTCTCCTCACAGCGGCCGCACGCACTCCACCACCGCCTCAGCGCGCAGTCCGGAGCCGCCGACACCGGCCGCGCGTTCATATATTTCACTCTTTATCCGGCCCGCAGCGCCGCTGTATTCGGCGGCTCGGCTTTGGCGCCAAGGCCGTCTCAAATCCCGCGCTAGCATTAGCATCGGATCGAGCACGCTGAATGAAACGCACTCGTCCCTGTTGGTTTGCATGGTGAGCGCACCGGAGCGCCATTGTTCCGCTTCCTCAACTCGCTTCCCATCCGCGGGCTTAAAAACCCGCTCTCGAGCTTTCAGGGTCCTCCATACACGAGGGAGGATTTCATACTGACCTGGCAACCCGGTTCAAGATGGCGCCTCGCTCTGTCATGCTTTTTTTTAAATACACAAAGTAATTATGCATAAAAAATGAATAAAAACCACAAAAGAAACTCGCAATTAATTTGCTAATAAACATCACTAGATCAAGATGTAGATTTTTGCGTTGAAATTTTAATCTGCATTTTACTGTAACACCGAGTTTTAAATTAAAAAAGCTTCAAAGCTGTTTTCCAAAAACGTGTGTGTGTGTCGTAAACAAACTTCAACGAAGGTGGTTTGTTTGTTTTTCTTTGTTTGTTTGCACCAAAAAGCAAGTGTAAACTCAAGGAAAGAATTTCAGCCTCAGGAACGCGCATGAAGCCCCTCCCCCTTTCCTGAATCGGGGCGTGGTTATGGCTCCCCCAGCATGGACCCCAGCTTCCGGTGTCCAAGGAGTTCCCTTGTGGGAAAAACAGAGGCTGTGGAAGTGCACACACTCCTTACTACAGGAAAACACGACTAAATACTCACTCCTCTACAAAACAAACAAAAAGATTACAAAAGTGCAAGAGTGAAATGTTTTAATTTAGATTTGATTAAATATCAGGGATTTTGTTTTTTTGTGTGAAAAGTTTTTCCAAATTAAACAAAAAAAAAATCCTGCCCCAATAAAGAAAACTTACAAAAAAGTTTCTTTATTTCATAAAGTGTGCATGTCGATAAATAAGCGCCAGATGCTAATATAAATTAGTAATGAAGCAGGGAATATTCACATTTAACCACGCCCACAAAACTCCATAAAAGGCAAACAGCTCAATGTCGAAACTGACTGAGCGCTTCTTAATATGAAAAGTTACACAAACTTGTGATTGAGAAATCTACATCTCAGTGAGCTCCCACGAGCGCGCACGTTTCCTTCGCGAATAAATTTGTTCGTATCCTGTATGATAACGTTTCTGTGTGGTTTTGTTTACATTCACGTATTCGGGCCTAAAAAGCTCTCGAGTGTAAAAATGTTTGTCTGGTTCTTAAGCTTTAGTTCTTTAATGTTCTCGTAAGCGCCTTTTATTGACACGTCTTATGTTAACATTTTTATGTTTAGCTCCAGCTTTTAATTTGATTGACAGGTAACCTTGTTGCAAGGCTAAAACAACTTTTGTTCTCCTTCCATTTGCGTCTCTTTTCTTTATCTTTCAGCAGTCTATAAAAAGACAGTGAGAGCTCTGATTTCCTGTTAAATCTATTTGTACACAATCTCACAGCAGCTCTTTCACATTTTTAGATCTGCTTTTGTGTTTTCGTAGCATTAGATCTGCGTTACGTCTGCCGACAGTGAAGTCATGTTCGCTCCTGTTATTTTTACATTGTCTAGAGCGCCCTCTGCTGTCTAAACAACACAATTACAGTGTGGAAAAACGAAGAGCCTGATGATCATGATTCATTTTTTATTTAATCGATTCAAATCATAAATTTGTATCGTGATTTATCATCACACGGTATATCGTTACATGCATATTTAAATGTGGATGTCGGTGCTGTTTGTTTTTAGCACAGGCACGTATGATACGGACCCTAGCTGCGTTTGAGTTACTGGCAGGACGAAGAGCAACATTTTTTTTTTTAAATGACTTGTTCTGCGATGTCACTGAGCATTTTAGCTCTGTTTAAGTTTCTCCGGCTTTAGTAGCGGCACATGTTGTTTTTTTTTATGACAAAGTGCCATCTGTCAGTCAGCAGTATACCATCACTCCCATTGGTCACGTCAAAGTCCATACCCGCCCACTTTGCGTCGCCAGCAGTTATTTTGTCTGTCATTGCTACATGTCGTGATGATAAAGGTGTTTACAAAGTAAGTAAAATGTATGGCGTTTATTTAACGTTTATGGAAGGAGTCTCCAGTGAAGACACTGGAAGACCCACGCAGACACGGCCAGAACCTGCAAACTCCACACAGAAAGGCCCCTGTCGACCACAGGGCTCGAACCTAGAACCTTCTTGCTGTGAGGCGACAGTCACCTTGCTGACCGTGCCATCCACAGTGTCCGTGCTTTTTATAGCGTGTGTGGGGGAGATAAATGTTAATCATAGCTGTAGCGTAAGTAAGAACAGGAACTAACTCGTCTCTCAAGCGTTCCACAACATTCAATCTAATTATAAACTGTTAAAATGTCTGACATGTCCTTTGTTAAATTAAACATCGTAATTGTTGGCAGTTCGTTGTGGTGTAAGAACACCACCACACTCCAGCGTGCACGGTTACAGTGAAATAGAGCACTTTGACGTGATGGCACTCAGCTGCGCGTTGTTCCTCATCACACCACCCCGGCATGCTTTATTTTCATACAACAGTACTGTGTGTGTGTGTTGCTGTTACATCACATCAGTTAGCTATATTTATAAATAGTACTTTGAGTGAAAAGAGAGGAAAAAAGCTGAAAATGGTGTGCAACGTGCTTACGGGAAACTAAACTGAACACTTTTTTACAAATAATACATCAGTCCAACTAGAAGAAAGTGTTCAGACCGGTTGGATGTGTTAATAAGGTTAAAAGAATTAAAATTAATTTAGCTTTATATCTCTGTGTGTGGATATTACACCGTTACGTGAAGATGAAGTTTATCTTTGAGTAATACATTTTCAACACGAGACAATAAACTTCATATCTTTGTTCCACTGTGTGATGTTCTTTATATTATTTGGACACATCTACATATATATACGCAAGTTAAATGAAAATAATTTTAATTTTGAACCGGTTCACTATTTTGACAAGTCAATGGGAAAACACTGGGAGTGACCTCATCAGAGTGAAATATCAGGAATTATTATACATCCAGGACACTTTAAAAAAAAAAAAAAATTATGGAATAAAAATGTATTCTTTTCCTTTCTAGCAGGTTTCATTCATTTGGTTTGATATTGTTAGCATATCGCTTATCCGACGTGTATTGCGTCACTCTACCCAATGGAGAATGAGCGTTGAATATGGTTTACGATATTGCACGGTTGTCAAGACAACATGACACCACACATCAGAGATGTGTGAGCAACTGTGACAATTTGTAAACAAACATGGCCGCCAGGTTTGCGTCGTAAGATACGTAAGATTTTGAGAACATTTTGAAAGAGAAAGACGCGTTGAACACCCAAAAGGAATGTTTATGTATAATAATTTTTCATGGTATTTTGTAGGGTTTTTTTTTTCAGCTAGCTGAATGGAATATATCTGATATACCACTTAACACCAGCCAATATTATTTAAATAGTCCAGTATTGGTCTTAGTATGTCACAATTGCCTGGATGTGTAACACACCTGCGAAATAAAACTGACACTGTTTCTCAAAGAAAATTATGTATGCAATCAAATATATTCCAGTGTACATAAATATACGCACACTATATATGTATATTTTATAAGTTGTGGCTCTATGTGGGTTACTATATAATCTTGCCTTGTACCATGTACAACTAGAAGGGCACTCAATAGAGTGTATACTTCCACCAAGCCATATATTTGGATTTGTATCAAAATATAATCAAATGTTCCTTGGCCCAAGGCTCATCATTCTTCACAATTTCATCAAAATCCATTCAATACTTTGAGTTACGTTGGGAAAAGACCAGGAAAAAAATCCTGGATCAACATACTGCACATATCTGGATTTGCATCAAAATCTAATCATTTGTTCCTCAGCCCATGGCTCACCTTTCCTCAAAATTTCATCAACATCCGTTGACTACTTTTTGAGTTATGTTGGGAACAGACAAGCAAACAAATGGAGGCAAAAACATAACCTTCTCCAACAAAGTTGGTGGAGGTAATTAACCAAGTAAAGTATTTGGACAGAATGAATTCAACATGACCAAATACATTTTTTTTAATTCACAAACATTATTTTAAAGTATTTCATTAATGCACTGCAAAGCAGTCCAGGAGCTTTCCTTACCAGCCATCTCTTCAGTGTAATAGGGTTGATGTTGAAGTCTCGGACCAAGCCCAGATCATGATACATGTGCTCAAGACAACTGAGCATCTACAAAACACATAGAGTATCAAATTAGAAGGTCATCTCATCTGTAGAAGCACCAATGGCATCTCAGATAGAAACATACAGTTTATTGGTAATATGTTTGTGTGGCAGCGGGGGTGTGGCCTAGCATCAGTTTGTGAATGGAGGGCGTGGTCAGGGAAGGTGAGTGGCAAAGTCAGTGTACCTGTGGTTAATCAATGTTGTGTGTCTGTGTTGTTACAGTGGTGCCAAAACACCGGAGTACAGAAGGGAACCCCCACATGGAGCTCTTTTTTCGTGGAGCCCCCCATTCAAGGAGCTCATCCATGCCCTCACTACCGCCCAGCAGAACCAGCATCAAGCACTGACCACCCTCTGGAAAGAGCAAAAGCAATGCTTTGAAGCCTTGATGCTGGCCCAGCAGGAAGATCACCAGGTGTTCTGGTATCTGCTCGCATCAGCAGGAGCTTCCGGATCGTCATACGGGCCCATCTTTGTGAGGGTGACATGAGGAAGGTCCACTGGGGTGGCGTTCGAAGCCCCTGCTGACATGAGCAAATGATGATGAGCTCCTTGAATGGGGAGGACTCCATGTGGGGGTTCCCTTCCGTACTCCAGGGTTTCGGCACCACTGTAACAACACAGACACACAACATTAATTAACCACAGGTGCATTGACTTTGCCACTCACCTTCCTTGGCCCCGCCCTCCATTCACAAACTGACGCTAGGCCATGCCCCTGCTGCCACAGTTTGGTTAATAATAATAATAACTTTATTCAACACTAGATCCACTCAGCCGACGCTGGTTTCCATTGGAGATGTGTATAAACTTATGCTAATAATCTAGAGCTACATTATTAAATTCATAAAATATATAACTAATATATAATAGGTGATATACAATATAGTAAGACAGACATATTATTACGATTAATATTTATGATGAATAAAATTTGTATTCCATTGATAAAAATATATCTAAATACCAAAAAAGTGTTTCCAATAGTTAATTCTAAATTTCTTAGTTGTCTCAGAGTTTTTAACATCATCGGGCAGAGAATTATATAACACGGCTGCTGAAAAAGCAAAATTCCTGTGTCCTGATTCTGAGTTTATTTTCAAGATATGAATATTGTTCTTTACTCTTATGTTAGAATTATGGACATCAGGGTTTTTAACAAAAATTTTACATTGGTATTCTGGTAGAAGTCCGTTCATACATTTGTACCCCATCAGACATTTGTTAAATTTCCATCTTTCAACAATAGCTTTCTGAAAAGGACTTCAGAAAGTTCATCCCTGATCTTCTTCTTGAGTATCAAACATGAGCCTCTTTTCTACAAACGATAGAGCCTTTCCAACTTAGTCACATCTGCATTCAACCAGACCACATCATAGTACTCGAAGAGAGGTAAAAACAAGGTGTTAAATCAATGTTTCTCAATCACTGGGCCATGGCCCATTAGAGGGCCATGAAGTGCCATCTAGTGGGCTGCGATTTTTTTTTCCAAGTTGAAGCTAATGGTTGAACTCATGGTTGGGTACCATTACTGGGTTGTATCCGACGTTACAGCCACCTCATTAAGCTATGGTCACATGACAGCTTGTGATGCTTTGCGATGAGTTATCAATGAAAATGAGGTATTTTGGCAGCGATATACATACACATGAGCTAAAAGTTGTGGTCACACAGCAGGTGAACACTTGACTGCCGTGCCTTTGCGTGCTTGAACCTGGTGCAGCTTGAGCGGCCGCACACACTCATGGAGCGCGTTGTGCCCGCTCTTGGGACCCAGTCATTATGAGAAACACCTGATACTGATTTGAGCGCAATCAGCACACGCAGATATGGATGCTGTTTTCACAAAGGCTTTGCGAAGTATTATCATGGTCACATTTGTTTCTAACCATGTTTAAAACACTGTTTTTGTAAATATCACGCCTGCTAAGAAACACTCTACCTGGACTTAGATCTGTCTTCCGCCGTCTATCTTGTAGTGTCCTGATACCCAGATCTTTAACCCAGCCACATATAAAAAGTTGTTTGCCTCCATGATCTTCCAGGTTTTCATCTGTTTGTCCGTGTAAAACGATGTCTGCACCACCAGGGTAGTTTGAGATGTCAGGGAACTCAACGGATGGATCATTTTCCAACTCCTCAGAAATATTCTTTTTTTGTTAGTGTGTAAGGATCTAATCCCACTGAGTGGTTTCTATATCCACTTCTTTTGAGTGTACTTCTTGGTTTTAATAACTTGCTTGCTTGCTGAACACAAACATGTCGATAATTCTTGTGTTAATGGACCAGACTCCACTTTTGGATCATTAATCGCTTTTGGCTGAGAATGCCCTGCATGCATGGTTTGGCTTCTGGCACATCTGTACAGTTTTAAATGCAATCCCTACGATTAAAAACAGTTTGGTTTTATTGCATTTATTTAAATCCAGGGCTCCCGTCTGTAACAGGGAGTGATGTTGCATCCCATGAATATGCTTTACAGTAGATTATTAGATTCTAATAGAATTGAAGAGCCAAAATAATTGGGGATCTTTTTTAATGGGCCCGACTTGTTACATGTATGAATATGTAGGGCTTAAAGCAGAAAAGGTTGAGAACCCCTGCTATAGTACATACTGGAGCCAATTTTCACACTGAGTAGTCTGTTATCTAATCGGAGTTTATATAATTAGTTTTAGAAGCTATATACGTACTACGCTGAACCGCCCACAAGTGACAAACAATTTAATCCATTTGTTAGTGTAAACACAGGGTAGTGTTGATTAGTAATAAATGAATATTCAATACCATGCACAAAGCAGTGGTGAACCGTTACTATTAGAGCTGGAATTTCAGCTCAGCCAAAACTTAGCTAGACACACCAAAAAAGCAACAGGGCAAAGGATTTTGCAAGGGATTCGTAGCAGGCTAAACAATGAATGACAAGGCGATCAACACATGGAGACAGGGCAAAGAATTCTGGTGAACACAATTCACCGTGCCATCCGCCGTTGCCAGCTAAAACTCTATAGTTCAAAGAAGAAGCCGTATCTAAACAT
>JAODVO010000023.1:72161348-72173289 GCA_025400055.1 Notarius lentiginosus | reverse complement strand
AGGCCTCTCTCATCTTTTTTAAGTGGGAGAACTTGCACAATTGGTGACTGACTAAATACTTTTTTGCCCCACTGTATATCTTAGGTACAATGAAGACATGCATCAAGGCTGTTCTCTGTTCTTGCACCCATGTGGTGGAACTTCCCCTGGAGTCAGTGGCTGTGTTCACACAAAGACTAAAGTTCTACCTCTTCATCAAGTACTTAAATTAGCACTTTGTTGTTTTTTCAATCCTTGATTTGTGTAGTTTTATACTGCACTATTCCTCAGTCTGGCAATACTAACACCAAGACACCTGTATCATCTTCCAGGGGTCAGGATAGGGAAGAGGTGGTAGCATGGGTGTGTCTGGTCTTTTGAGATTGGGTCTCATTGCCCTGTGTTGACTGTGGGTTCTGTAGATTTTCTCAAAAGCTGGCAGCTGGGCCCTGATCATTTTCCGGGTGCAGTTATTCATTGCAGGGTGTGACTCTCTGTGGTGGTGCAGCTGGTGGCCCTTGTAGAGATCCAGTCAGTGAGTATGCAGTCAAAAGTGTCAAGCAGGTCCTTGCCGAGGTTTATTTTATTGAGTGACGTCAGATAGTTGAGCCACTGCTGTACTTTCCTCATCAGCACTGTGATGTTTACGATCCATCATATATCCTCTGACACATGGACATCCAGGAACTTGAAACTTGGCATTCTCTTTACCATATATCCATTAATGCAGATTGGAACAGGAACTTCGACGGCATGGTGGTGCAGTGGGTAACACTGTCACCTCACAGCAAGAAAGTTCCGGGTTTGAACCTCACAGCCGATGAGGGTCTTTCTGTGTGGAGTTTGCATGTTCTCCCTGTGTCTGTGTGGCTTTCCTCTGGGTGCTTCAGTTTCCCCCATAATTCAAAGACATGCAGTTAGGTAGAATACCCAGCTGCTGGGACTGTACAAGCCAGTGCATACTTAGTGCCGGTCCCAAGCCCAGAGAGATTGGGGAGGGTTGCATCAGGAAGGGCATCTGGTGTAAAACCTATGCCAAATCAAATATGTGGAACAGATCTGCTCATGGGAGCAGCCAGAAGAAGAAGGAACTTCAACAACGAGGTCCTGGTTGAGAGCCAAGCTGTTTTTTGAACACCTCCTAGGCACTGCACCACTGCTTCTCCCATAAGACCATCAATGACGGTGTAGCTCACTGTCTAGTCCAGAAGGAATGATCTAAAGTGGGCCACCTTGTGCAATAAATGTTGCAAGCTATATATAGATGCTATACATTATACATTACATTATATACATTACCAAACATTATATACAAGCTATATATAGATGCTATATACACCCTAGAAATACCGACCTATTTACCAGAAAGAATCCAAAACTGCGAGGAATTGGCCGAGAAGAAGCGATTTTTGTTGAACTGCTCATTAAAGGAATAGAAAATGCAAAGTAAATACATGCATGCATTGGTAGCTTGTAATATTGAGAGTCTGTGAGAAAAGTTTCAGGCATATTTGACCATTTATAAGAAAGTTGTGAGCTTTTTTGTATCGCTGATCTAATTCCACCAGGAGGCTGCCATGTTGTCTGTTGGAAGGGCGATGCATGACGTAATTTGGGTGCAAGGCTGAGTGTATACTTCAGTACTGAAGGGGCAAAGCGAAAAGTCTACTAAGGTGACAATGTCGATTTTTTCAATATACATCTGAAATAGTGTATTAATGAGCGGCAACCCTGACTTATGGACAAATCTGAACTCTTTACCTGTAAAACAAGGCTGAAACTATGCATTATATTACTTGTTTGCATGCTTAGCATGCTCTCAACTCATTCATGAAAAACTTCCTCATCAAGATGTCCCCAGGCTAGCCTACCGTAATTACCGTAGTAGGCAATCCAACCCCCCGCAGCAACGCAGAAAGAGGGTAAACAAACACTGCTTTAGTAGTTTGTTTAGTACTTTAGTAGTCTCACAACTCCCCTTACCACCTTATTGAAGGGCAGGACCAAGCGACTCCTGTGGAACCTCTGGGCGCAGGAGGAGTTCAAAGCCCTCAAAGTTGCCTTCACCACTGCCCCTCTCCTGAAGCATCCTGATCCCACTCAGCCTTTTGTGGTTGAGGTAGATGCCTCTGAGGTGGGCACTGGGGCAGTGCTGTTGCAGCATGTAGGTGACCCCTGTAAACTACATCCCATTGCATTCTACTCTCAAACTGACCCCTGCTGAATGCAATTACAGTATCGGGATCGAGAACTGCTGGCTATGAAACTAGCCTTTGAAGAATAGCACCATTGGCTAGAGGGAGCTATGCATCCCTTCCTCGTGTTAACTGATGACAAGAACCTAGAATATTTATGGTCAGCTAAACGGCTCAACCCCCATCAGGCCCGGTGGTCCCTCTTCTTTTCCTGGCTCAATTTTTCCATTTCTTATTGCCCTGGTTCCCATAACACCAAAGCTGACGTCCTGTCTCGCATATTTCCCAGTCCCAAAGCCTCCTCAGAGGCAGTCAATGTACTACTCCCATCCATTGTGGTTGCTCCCATCAGATGGGAAGTAGATGAAGAGATCGACCAAGAACTATCTGTCACTCCTGTCCCGGAGTCTTGTCCCGTCAGAAGTAAATACAGTATGTACCCACTCAATGCAGGGGTAAGTAAATTACATGGGCCCATTCCTCTCTGTCATTTGGCCATCCACATGAGACCTGTATGCACCAGTTATTAGCTGGCAGATATTGGTGGGAGAACATGTTATCCGATATCCATAAGTTTGTTTCCTCGTGCACTACCTGTTCCCAATATAAAACACCCAAAACTCTTCCTGCCGGTAAACTCATGCCCTTGCCTGTCCCTTCTCACCCATGGTCCCATGTAGCAGTAGACTTTGTCACTGACCTTACCCCCTCACAAAATTACATGGTCATTCTGACCATTGTAGATAGGTTCTCACGTGGGGTTAGATTTTTTTTCCTTTTGTTAGCCTGCCCACTGCCTTTTGGACAGCTGAGACTCTTTTTAATCATGTGTTTCATCTATTTGGTATCCCAGAAGACACAGTGTCTGATTGAGGGCCCCAATTCACCTCACATGTCTGGTCAGCGTTCTTTGAGAGACTGGGGGTTAACGTCAGCCTCACTTCTGGTTACCACCCACATTCTAATGGTGTTTAATGGTCAATGTGAGAGGGTTAACCAGGAACTGAGAAAGTTTTTGGGGCTTTACTGTCATGAGAACCCAGCCAATTGGTCAAACTATTTGCCCTGGGCTGAAATAGCCCAAAACTCGTTAATCAGCTCTGCTACTGGCCTCACCCCCTTTCAATGCATGCTGCAACCTCCCTTAATGCCATGGTCGGCCACACCCTCTGACAACCCGGCTGTGGACAGTTGGATGCAACAGAGCGAGCAGGTCTGAGAGCAGACCCACCAGCAGGTCGAGAACGCCCTCCACCGACACAAGAGGAAAGCAGATCACCATAGAGGGGACACCCCTAACTACCTCCCAGGGGACCGAGTGTGGCTGTCGACCTGGGACTTCAGGTTTCCTGAGGGAGGTAGAAAGTTATTACCCAAATACATAGGACCGTTCAAAATTCTCCAGCAAACCAATTAAGTTACGTACAAATTAGATCTTCCCGTGCATTACCATGTTTCTAACTCCTTTCATTCGTCTCTCTTGAAACCTGTTGTCCCAGGTCCGTTGGATGAGGCCACACCCAATGTCACACCCCCACCTCCGGTGGATGTAGAAGGTACCCCGGTGTATGCTGTCCACCAGTTGCTGGACTCCAGAAGGAGAGGAAGGACTCTGCAGTACCTTGTGGACTGAGAGGGCTATGGGCCCGAGGAGCGTAGCTGGGTTCCCGCACAAGATATCCTGGATCCAGAGTTGGTGGAGGAGTTCCATCAGCATCCTCCAGAGAAGTCCATGCCTTGGCCTAGGGGCTGTCCCAGGCGCCATGGGTCCAGCCCTCCTGGCAGTCTGCGCAGCAGTGGTCCCAGAGGTCGTCCACGGCGATGACCCTCTGTCCAGCACCATGGCAGTTCTGATGGCTCACTCAGGAGTGTTCCCAGCAACGTGGGTGATGGTCATCGTGGTTGCCCTCGTCCCTCAGCCTCCTTGGACTCCTTGGAGGGGTACTGTCATGCTCCCGGGCTCACCTAACAATCTGGACTCTACTTCCCACAATCCCACTCACACATCTGACACTACCACGTGCACTCCATCAGCCAACCCCAAGACACTTCCTAGGAGTGGCTCCCCTGAGTTCTAATCGTCATCACCTGTACCTTTTTGTTTATGTCTGTATTTATACCCCTCTGTTTGTTTTGCTCATTGCACAGTATTGTCTCCATATTTCCATGAGCCTACTGAGCATTTATATTTCTGATTGCATTTCCATGTATGACCCATTTTGCCTTCCGTTTTTTTCCCATTTTGCCTAGCCCTTGTGCTTATCTGCTCGTTTCTCTTGCTTCCCAGTTTCTCAATCTTCGCCTGTTTCTCGACTCCGATTTGCCTAGCCTCTGTGTTTATCTTGCCTGTGTTTTCCTGATTTCCGGTTCTTGGACTATTGCCCGTTTCATGACCTCGATTTGTCTAGCCCTCACTACTTTGTTGGATTTCCCGGTATTGACCTGGCCTGATTATTGTAGAATTTCTTCTCTCACTGTGTGTATTAAAACCTTGAGCTTATTCTTAATCCGCGAGCATCTGGTTTGTTACAGCAGGGTGCACCCTGGGCAGGTCACCAATCTATCATGGGAAAATATATTTATATCATGGGAATCTTATTTTGCTATGTATATAATCTAAACCTTGATCAAAACATCATATTTTGTGTTTAAAGAAAGCACATATAGCTATCAAGCCAACAATAAAAACATTAGGCTGAATGGTAATTTTTACAGTGAAGTATACTCAACTTGCTTTTTATTTACCCAATGTGATTGCTGCAGGCAGACAGCATACAGTAAGTAAGGGGAGAAAGCAAATAAAGTAACTTTCTACATTGTTCTGGTGAATATATATTGGGTTTTTTTAATTTATGTTTGGTTGTTTGCTATAATTTAGTTGCAACCCGACATGTTTTCCTAGGCCAAACATAAATTAATGGAATCTTTTTAAATCAGCTGTTTCTGACACATAGGACATGTAGATGCATAAGTTAGTACATTCAGTGGGCATGGAGTTGGGTATGTTACACTTTGCTTTCTACTACTACAACATCTAAACATAGGGACTAACTCAAGTTACATAAATGTTGATTGGAAAAAGATATGAATTATTGTATGTTTTAATGAAAAAAATATTTTATTTTAGCATGTTTTAGTTAACTGTAATGTCTCTGACATCTTCACTCCACCCCAATACTTTTTGTTATAGCATACATGTAAATGAGTACTAACACGTGTGAATATGTCAGAATATTTACATTACGACAGTGCTGAAAGTAGTGCTGAGCTGCGCTTCTTGACTGCACTTCCCAGAGTGCACCATGACCTAAAACATGGTTGCGAAGGACTGCATCATCAACTCTAGCACATCACACATCCATGATCACACTCACCTGTTTCTAGTTCTTCCTGATTTGTACCCTCTTTAAGTTCCAGTTTCTGTGTTTGTGTTGATCAAGCTCTTGTTGTGATTTTCCTTTGTTAGTGTTTAGTCAATGCTTATGCTTCTTGTTTTTCACTGTGATTGTCTTTCTTTGTTTGTTTAATACACAGATTCTGCACTTGCACCCATCTCCAGTGTCCTTCCGTGACAGAAAGCTTGACCAAATCATATGAATGTAGGGGACCTTTTTAAAGTCCAGGATGCTCCTGGAGAAAAAAAAAAGACGTGTGGAAAGATAGCTATGTGAGAGCCACCCAGGAATGGCTTGATGCCATGCGCTATGTATGGAGGTGTTGTGAGGAGACCAAAGGAGAAGACAAGCCCAGGGAGAGCCAAACCAAGTGGCTCAGGAAGGAAGCTTTAGCAGAGGGAGTTCCTGATCAGGCAAGAGCCACCCCTCACCCTCCCTGGTCCACAAGGCACAACCTCGCCATGGGTGTCACTTTGTACCCCTGCTCCACCCCAGATGTCACTGTGCCACTTGGCTCCACCTCGGACATTGTTCCCCCTCCTTACCTTGCTTCAGATGTTGCCAGTTATTTTAATTTGAGTTAACGTAATCATGAAGCAAATATAATGCTTTTTTGCTTGCAGTAGACCTTTTGTCCATGACAAGAGCGAGATTAAATGCAGATGAGTCTAAATAGTCCTTGTTTGTAGCTTATTTAACTGGATATGTGGACTGTTCAACCTCTTTTAAAAGCTGATTCTATGAATTATGTACTCTAAAAGATTATCCTTTATGTAGTGTCTACAATTTTGCTCAATGATTCAACGTTGTCCATAGAACAGTGTGTTCATTATGACCAAAAGGTAAGATAGTGTTAGTAGTCTTAGTTGTATCAAGTGTTATTGTTAGGATAGTGTTAGTGTTCATTCAACAAAGCAACGCTGCCAACCAGTAATTTTCAGCATTTAAAAAGTCTATGTGTCTCTTGAACAAATATTTTCTGTGGAAACATGGGGGATGCATTTGATTTCTTGAGAAGCACATACATTAAAATATATCAATCATCAACATGCATTATATGGCCCCAAGTTTGTGGACATCTGACCATCTTCCTCAACCTGTTGCCACAAGGTTGGAATCACACAATTGTAAAGAATGTCTCTGTATGCTGTAGCATTACAATTTCCCTTCACTGGAACTAAGAGGCCCCAAACCTGCTCCAGCATGACAATGCCCCTGTACACAAAGCGAGATCTATGAAAACATGTTTTGCCAAGTTTGGTATGGAAGAACTTGAGTGTCCTGCACAGAGCCATGACCTCAACCCCACTTTCAGATAAACATCTTTCGGATGAACTAGAATGCCAACAGCACAAGGTCTCCTCACCCTACATCAATTCTTGACCTCCCTAATACTTTTGAAGCTGAATGGCCAAATCCCCACAATAACATTTCAACATCTAGAGGAAAGCCTTCCCAGAAGATGGAAGGTTATTATAACAGCAAAGGGGCACTAAACCTGAAATGTGATGGCCATATAATGTACATCAACCTGTCTATGGTACAATTCGCTGTTTACAGTCATAAATACTTCAAGCATTTCTCAGTACCAATGTTTATGAACAGCTTGCATTCTTTAACTCCATTTTAAATCTTAGTCCACTGTCCAAGAAAGCACCAAGTTTGTATGTTTTTTGAGATATCATCTTCACATTTATCAAACTAAGGTCCCTTGTATGATTGCAGTGACTTTTTGTGACTTTGTTTTGTTCTCACTTCATTCCATTCACTTGGTATCATATAGTAATACCAATATTATTTGCCTTGGCAGCATTAGTTATTTTTGGCACACTCCACAGACTGAGAAAATGACAACTGGGGTCATGAGGTCTCAGTCTCAGTGGCAACATTAGCAGTTTATTTATGGCTGGGATCTTCCGCAGTGTAGTAATGAACTGCTCAGTTTGTCCATGAGACTGTAGCCTGTAAGGGGTCATACAAGTCTTCTCAGTACCTAAGACTTTGAATATCATTTGAATAACCTCAGATTTAAAGCTGGAAGCCTGTTTTTGTTAAGATGGATTTGTGGTGTTCCATGGTGACACAGCCCTGCAGCTGTAAGGACTCAGGCTACTGTGGCAGCTTGGTCAATACACAAAGGGTATCCATTTTGTAAAATAATCTTGAAACAATAATATGGAGCAGTCATTGCATTCACTTTCATTCATATAACCCATTAGTTAGTAGCAATCGTATCCATAGGCTATCCCTCATGAATAGTGCCTACACAGACATATGCGATTTATTTACATGACAGTCTTTAGGAGAATAAGTGGTGTATTTATAACACAAGACTGTGATATGATACAGCCAGCCCCACACACTGACTTCAGATACATAGGTAGATTGTGGCCATTCTTGTGTGTTTTGTATCTTCTGGTAGTTTCTTGTGTTCAGAGGCAATGTGCCCAAGGTATAGTAACAATTCTCTTGAACCCTGTGTGGTGGCATACAGTACCAGTCAAAAGTTTGGACACACCTTCTAATTCCATGTTTTTCCTTATTATTATCAATTAAAAGTCACTTCATGTCATAAGGTAATGATGGACTGTAATTAATCTTTATTTAGTTAAATGGTTCTGGACATAATGTGGAATAGGGATATTTACTGTATTTTTAATATTGACTATTTACTGTTTGATCTCAAATGCATTAAGAAGGCAAGAAACTTCACTAATTAACTTTTGATGAGACACACCTGTTAATTGAAAAGCATTCCAGGTGACTACCTCATGAAACTGGTTAAGATAATGCCAATAGTGTGCAAAGTGTCAACAAGTTAAACAGTGGCTACTTTGAAAATTATTTTTGTTTTTTTAACACATTTTTATGTGTGCCACATAATTCCATGTATGTTCCATATGTTATTTCATAGTTTTGATGTCTTCATTATTGTTCTACAATGAAGATAGTCATAGTACAGGAAAAACAAAACAAAAAATGCCTGAATAAGCAGGTTTGTCCAAACTTTTGACTAGTACTGTAGATGTAACTGAGTCATACACCTGTATTACTGATATCGTACAGCCATAAGTTTTAATAACAGTTGGTCTCTGGTCACATAAACCTAAACATGAATATCATAGAATTATTTCATATTTATTCAGTTTTAATGGTTTTATTAATACTTCTGATGATTATTTGCTTGAGTCATTTTCACTTTGTCTATTTCCTGCTCTAATTTCAAATCAATTACCCATATTTTTGTCTTTATAAAAGGTACATATTCACTTATTAAATTCTTATTCGGGCTCAAATCCTGACAGTGGTACAGCCATCAGTGGCCAGAAGTCCAAGCAACAATCACAGTGACACCAAACAATCATGCTCATGCATGCAAAAGGGGGCGAATAGCACTATTTGTCCATTTCTGTGAGCATGATGCCACAGATGCACACAACTGGCTATTGTGTGTGACTGATGGGGGAGAGAGAATATGCCACACCTCCCTCCCTGAGAGCATGGAAAATTTTGCTTTTTTAGGCTCCGAGCCAGAGATGGCTATATCAAAGTCGGTATTTGAACTTGTGATCTAAGATTACCAAATCACTTTTGTAAAATGAACTCTCTCTCACATACACACAGACAGAGAAAGAGAGAGAGCATGTATTTTACATATGATTAATAATCTTACTTTTGGTGTTTTATAATAGATTGAAAGAGACTGAAAAAGCAGGCTATTTCACTGACATTTAAAATAAACATTTCCCCTGTTATAAAGTTATCTTTAAACATTTTAAATTCCAGACTCCGTGTTAGTGTAAGAAGTTATAAACTAAAATACCATAAGCTCAGGATAATGCAAAGATCTTATACACCAGGCAATATATCAAAGGCATCCTCTAAAAGTCCCTGTGTAACCACAGGAAACAATTTCCAGTAGTCAGCGTCTTCTACTGTACAACATACCAGCTTTATTTCTCATTTCCAGTTACTTTTATTTCTTAATGACATTCAGTCTTTTGCCATGTTTTATATATAGGACATCATAGTCCTTTTTTTTTTTTAATTTATTTTAATTTTTTTCCAATCCATTGACTGAAAACATTGGTCATGCTCTTGACATCTATGTCCTTTTGTCTGAAACACTTTTATTGTTCCTAGAAGTCTGAAATAGGCAGACAAAAAAGTCTAACTTACTGACCACAATGACATTGAATCAAGGTCACTTTTTTTTTTTACTAACTTGCATTGCCAGTGGTGACCACTTCATCTGTATTTGCCCCTTCCCAAGTATTTTTAGCTTAATTGAACAAAAATCCTTTTTTTTAATTTTATGAGCATTATAGTCTTTCAGTTGTAATAAATTTAATGTGTACATTCTGAATCATTATATGCATGGGTAAAAGCTTGTTAAATCTGGTCTATTATGTGATTATTTGATGGAAAAAAGTCAAAAGATTCTTGCTAATCAGCATGTTCTTTTCTAAGTTCTTTTGTCTACTGAAGCTGTTTCTTTAGTTGTTTTATGGAATCCTGGGGAAAACTAGACTGAAATTCAGACTATAGATACAGACACTACTCAACATTATTTGCACATTGTGGATACTCCCATATCCATGAAGCCATTTGCACTATTTTTTCCATTTGCACTATTTCTGCTTGTGTGGTTTCTGTATGTGTGTGCCTGCTTTAACTGTATTTTATATAATTTTTCTGCATTTTTTATACTCATTTTGTTTGTGTATTTATCTTTACACCAAGGGTCAGGGAGAAATGATATTTCAATCCTGTCTAAGTCCTGTACATATGGCAGAATTGACAATAAAGTTAACCTGACTTGCTTTCTTCTTCTCACTCTTCTGCACTTCCTTGCAATTCTTCTTTTTTGCGCTTTACCTTTCTTTATAGCAGATGTTTTAACAAAAGCAAGAAGGCAATCTTGTTATCCTGCCAGTACCTTTCCTTAACCTTATTTTCTAGTATTTTCACTTTCTTGCTTCTCTTCTCTTTTTGATCCAGGGTTTATTGGCTGGTATGTCTAGCTATAGCTGGCACTTTCAGCAAGGGAGCTTTCTGGGGTGCTGTTTTCCTTTTTTTTTCCTCCTGTGGTTTGAGAGGTGAAAATAAGGGCTGATGGAGGGAAGGCAACTGTGCACCTGCAGTGTTTAACAGCTGATCATGAGCCAAATCCTACACAGCAGTCCTGAGAGCCTGCTGCATGACAATATTCTTCCATCTATGCTTTCCCAACATGCTAGTTCCTGTAAGCACATCATTCCTTCAGTATTAACACTCAGAAATTCTTGCTCCTTCAAAATAAAATTAGGGCTAATTGGTGTGCTCACAAACATCTGAGCTGTAAGAATGCTAGCAAAGCTACTCCTAGAAATGGAAAATTGCTGCCACATATTTAAACTGTTTGCCTTGAATTGTCATTACATCGATATACAAATGAAAAACACCATTGATTGCAAAACCACTGTAGGAAAGGCACATCCTTCTCTTTCTATTTACATTTCCTCTTAATGCTGATGATGTACATCAGCTTACGTGTTACTTTGTAAGTTTGTGCAATCTTTCCTATTCCCAGATCAAAAATCCATTCTGTCCCTCATCACAGACCTCAACTCCCACACATACCAGTCTATCTCATGTGGCCTGACATCACAGATGTTTCAGAGCAGTGCCAGATGGCACTCATAACATATATGACTTCTCTCTTCTGTGCTGTCCAAGTGTGTGTGTGTGTGTGTGTGTGTGTGTGTGTGTGTGTGTGTGTGTGTAAAAGAGGGGATATCTGTAAGTGATCTTGAGTATGTGCTAAGAGTGTTTAGGAAGTGAGGACATTTTGGCTGATCCTTATGTTTTCAAAGGACTGTTTGAGGGTTAAGACTTAGTTTTAGGTTAGAATTAGGTTTAGGTTAGGGTTAGGTACGGGTTGAGGTTCGGCATTTAGTTGTGATGGTTAAGGTTAGGGTAAGAGGCTCGGGAATGTCAACGAGTGTCCTATAAAAATAGAAATATAAGAGTGTGTGTGTGTGTGTTTCCTATCTCAACCCTGGGTTCACCTTACATTGCACACCTGACACAACCTGTGAAAATGCTGACAAATAACTTATCAATGCAATCCAATGTGGTAGGGAAACAAAATCTGCATAGCAAATGAAACAATAGTGTTTTAGCACGGTGCATCCATCCATCCATCCATCCATCTATCTATCTATCTATCTTACATTTTCTGTTATATGAAAACTACAGGTTTTCCTGAGCTGTAGTCTGGTTGTCAAGTCAAGTTTATTTGTATAGCGCTTTGAACAAAAGACATTGTCACAAAGCAGCTTTACAGAATTTGAACGACTTAAAACATGAGCTAATTTTATCCCTAGTCTA
>JAODVO010000023.1:71002073-71012659 GCA_025400055.1 Notarius lentiginosus | reverse complement strand
GGAACCTGGACGGAAGGAAATGGAGAAATTAAATTGGGTGAACAACAATGCCCACCTGGCCTGACATGGATTCAACCTCTTGGCCTTCTTGAGATACTCTAAACTTTAATGGTCAGTGAGGAAAACAAATGGGTGAGTGGCCCCTTCCAACTAGTGTCACCATTCTTCAAGGGCTGATTTGATGGCCAACAGCTCGCAATTTCCTATGCCATAGTTCCTTTCAGTGGACGTCAATTTCTTTGAGAAGGCAGCCACCGGGTGTAACTTGGGTCTTTCCCCGGACTGCTGGGAAAGGATGGCTCCTACTCCCATTTCCAAGGCATCTACCTCCACGACAAATGGTTTCATGGGGTCAGAGTGCTGGAGTATTGGGGCTGACGTGAATGCAGACTTTAGCTGGTTGAAGGCCTCCTCTGCCCTCGGATTCCACTGAAGGCACTTGGGACCCTTCTTCAGTAGTGTGGTTAATGGAGCAGCCAAGGTGCTGAAGTTTCTAATAAAATGATAAAAGTTTGCAAAGCCTAGAAATCTTTGAAGGTCTTTGACTGACTTGGGGGTTGGCCACAAGGTCACTACTGAGACTTTGGTAGAGTCCATGCTCACTTCTTCCATGCTGATTATGTAGCCCAGGAAGGAGATTTTGTTTTGATGGAATTCACATTTCTTGGCCTTTATGTAGAGGTGGTTTTCCAATAACTGTTTGAGAACAGTTCTGACGTGTTCCTGGTGACTGTGGAAGTCTGAAGAATAGATCAAAATGTCATCAATATAGGCAATGACATATTTGCCCAGCATGTCCCACAGCACATCATTGATGAAGCTTTGGAACACGCTGGGTGCTGAAGAAAGGCCATACGGCATGACCCGGTATTCAAAGTGACCTGTGGCCGTGCTGAAGGCGGTTTTCCACTCGTCGCCTTGTTTAATCCGGATCAGGTTATACGCGCTGCGTAAGTCCAGCTTGGAGAAAACTTTGCCAAAGCGAATTTGCTCCAGAGTTGCCAGAACCAGATGGAGAGGATACAGGTACTTAACGGTGACTTCATTGAGCCCTCTGTAATCGATGCAGGGTTGCAGTCCACCTCCTCATTTCTCCATGAAGAAAAAGCCAGCAGACACAGGAGATTTCAACGAGCGGATGTAACCTTGCTTGAGAGCCTCCTGAATGTATTCCTCCATGGCAGCATGTTCTTTCTGGGACAGGGGATAGATGCGACCTCGGGGTGGAGCCATGCCTGGCAGTAGCTTTATGGCACAGTCATATGGCTGATGTGGTGGTAACCCGCAGGCCCTCCCCTCTGTATGGGTTGAGTTCATGATGTAACCAGTCCATCGCCTATGAGTTCGCCATTGATTGTCCTGATGCTAAGAGTGCTGTGCAAAGAAGTGACTGGCAGGTTGAGCTTCTGCACGAGGGCCTTACTGATAAAGTTCCTTTCTGCCCCTGAATCAATGAAAGTGGACAAGACATGGGTGGAGGATGCCATCTTCAGTAACACTGGAATTTGAAAGGATTTAGAATTAAGCTCTCTCACCGGACTCGTGGCTTGGACAGATTTATCTGTTGGGGCTTCCTGGGCAGGTCAGACTCGGCAATGCTGAATGCTGTGATTTGAATTCCCACGGTAAAAGCATAGTCCCTCCTTACATCATCTGGCACACTCAGCACGGGTCAACCTTGTGCATGATACCTCCCATAGTTGAGTTGTCCTCTGGAGGTGAAGCTGGCTTTTTGTCAATGAGGAGCGAGGGCCGGTGCTTTAAAAACTGGTCTAATCGGATTGCCAGGTCGATGAGGGCATCTAACGAGAGATTCTCATCCCGACACACCAGTTCACTGAGTATATCAGGACATAGACCTTAATGAAAAACCACCTTCAGGGCGGGCTCATTTCATCTGCTGGTGGCTGCAAGTGTCCTGAAGTCCAGGGCATATTCTGCGACACTTCTAGCGCCCTGTGAACTGGTGAGTAGACTTTCCCCAACTTCGATCCCTTCGGATTCATGATCAAACACCTTAAATAGGGAGAGAAACTGCTCGTATGACCTCGTTGGCTCTCCACCCCTGTTCCAGACAGCTGTAGCCCAGCAGAGCACTTTGCCTGTGAGGAGAGACAGAAACTTAGCGATTTTGTGCTCATCAGGTAAATCAGGCATGGTGGCGAAATACAACGAGCATTGCAACAAGAAATCCTTACATGCAGTGGTGTCTCCAGCGAACTTCTCTGGCATGGGGAGTTGCAATGCTGGATGAGGAGGTGGTTCAGGGCATGCTAGGAGGGCCTGTGACATCACAGTTGTGAGCTGCGTCATTCTGGTGTTTAAATTGGCAAGCATCTGTTGATGTTCTCCTAGCAAACACCCTTGTGCGTTGAGAGCTGTCTGTTTTGAATTCTCTGCGACATCCATGCTGGCAAAGTATCCTGTGAGGATACAGGCACTTACAGATGTACCGGTCAAAAGTTTTAGAACACCCCAAGTTTTCCAGTTTTTTATTGGAAACTATTCAGTTTAATGTCTCATTGCACTCTGAAATGAAAGCATAGTACAAATAAGCAATTGGAGTTAAAAAAAATAAATCATGGAATTAATTTATAGACCAAAATGTATTCTAAACTTTTGACTCATCAAAGTAGCCACCTTTGGCAGATATAACAGCTGAACACACTCGTGGCATTCTTTCTACAATAGAAATCAAATATTCTTCAGAAAGTTCTTCCCAAATCTGTTGCAGAAGTTCCCATAAATGTGTGGCACTTGTAGGTTGCTTTGCTTTCACTCTTCTGTCCAGTTCATCCCAAACCAGCTCAATGGGGTTTAAGTCTGGAGACTGTGCTGGCCACTCCATGTTTTCAAGCTTACCATCTTGTTCTTTTTTCCTGAGGTAGTTCTGGCATGACTTATGTTTTGGGTCATTATCTTGTCGTAGGATGAACCCCTGACCAACTAGGCGCATACCACAGGGTATGCAGAATGCCATGGTAGCCGTTTTGGTTCAGAGTGTCTCTCACTCTGTACAAGTCACAGACCCTGGATCCAGCAAAACAGCCCCAGACCATCACACTTCTTCCTCCATGTCACACACTGTGGAACCATCCTTTCGCCTACTTGACGGCGTACAAAGATCCCACGTGATGAACCGAAGAGTTCAAATTTTGATTCATCAGTCCATAATACCTTCTTCCAGTCTTCAGTCGTCCAGTGGTGGTGTTTCATGGCCCAGGCAAGCCTCCATCTTATTCTGACGTCTTAGCAATGGCTTCCTTGCTGCAACTTGTCTTGTCAGACCTACAGCTCGAAGTCTTCTCTTCACAGTTGAAACTGAGATTTGTTTACTTCAACCACTATTAAGCCGTGCTTGAAGCTGTTGTCCTGTGAGCCGCCTATCACGCAAGCCGTTAACTCTCAGAAATATGTCCTCCGATTCAGTTGTGGCTTTGGGTCTGTCAGACCGCTTCCTGTCAGAGTTTCCCCCAGTTTCTGAGTACCTTTTGATGGTGAAGAAAACTGTACTCGCTGACTTTCTTGGCAATTTCTCTGTAGAAAAGACCGACATTTTTAAGTGTTATGATGCTCTGTTTCTCTTCCGTTGTTAATTGCCTTTTTCTCGCCATTTTTGTAGCAACACTACTTTCTGCAGTACAATACTGTTGAACTGATGTTCACGAGGGTATGGTACCACAGCGTGTTCCAACACTGCTTTTATGCAGACAGAGAGGGTTGTAAGCAATCAAGAAAAAGTTGGAACACCTGTAGGAATTAGTAGCACCAGCTTTCACAGCTTGATCAACCTTCATTGCTGCAGAACAGCTTTAAATTGTAAACCCATTGCATGTTTTGGGTAACCTTTTTTTTTTTTTTAACCTGTCATCAGAGGCTGACTGTATGTGCGAAGAACAGAGTTTATCCTTTAGGTTGAATTTCACGGTGAAATTCCTCCGTTTCATGCAGTGAAGAAGAGAGGAACATCTTCCCATCATTGCAAGGATTCAGTCGGAATGTTCTCATCTCGGTGAAGAACTTTCTGGCCATATTAAACTCCCGGCGTTTCCACATCACTTCTGCTGACAAGTCCTGTACAAAAGTGATTTTATTTCCATCGTGTTGGATATTCTTCTGTGATGAAAGATGAGAAACAGTCTCCCTATCCTGGAATTTCCAGAAGAACGGCTCTGTGTTGGTTAGGCTTGGCTGGTGCCAAGGTGCAATGCACCCTTTCCAATACTGGGGTCTGGTCTGCGCTGAGGCCCAGCCACTTTGGTAGCATCTCCCGGATAAAATCCAGCAGTGGTTGTGAACCCTCGGCACCTTCTCGGAGACCAAACGCACGTAGGTTCTTCCTCCTGCTTCGGTTCTCCAAGTCGTCAGTCTTCGTCTCCAGGTATGCCAGCCGTTTTCAAGATGAAGCCAATTCCACCTGTACTTTCTCAAGTTCTTCCTCTGCCGTGTTCACTCGGCCCTCTGTTTCTTCGATGCGTTTAGTACGTTCTGACACGTCCTGTTTAACTTCAGCCACTTTACCCTCTGGTGCCATTATAGCATTGTTCACATCTCCAAGACGGTTATTCATGCCGTCCAGTTTTAGTCCAAACTCATTAGCATTAGCACATCCGCTACAGTACGTCGGCCATCTTCCTGGTTTCCGCACGTTCAAGTGTTGAGGCCTTTTTCTTGTTGTAAGCGATCGATTTGCGAGCTCGAGTAAAAATGTCGCATGAGATGTTGACATAGTGGACATTAAGTGGGAAATCTGAATTCCAAGCCACTATCCGGGGAATAAAAGGATTTTTGTGCACGGTTGACCAGAGCCCTTCTTCTAAGTTGACATCTTTGTGGGGTCACATGACCTCCAACTACTATTATTATTATCATCAGGGTGTGGATTTGCACAAGATGCCAAAATTACAACAGAATAAAATGCACCAAATTGTAAAAACGGTAAAATCCTACTTTTTTCTCAGCCCAGGTACTCGTTAACCCGGACCCCGAGACTTGTTCTTGCACAGGAATGTGAACACATGATTGTGAATCATTACAAGGTAAAAAGTACAACGGGGTGAAAACTCGTGCACAGCGATGTCCATTTCAGATTCCCTGTTCCTTATAACCTCAGTGGAATTAGTTCTGGTTGTACAGTACCAGTACTGTACACAGTGTTTCTGTACCATGATGAGTTTTGGTGCAGTGGTGAGGTGATGAGCTCAGACCCGTACTACGTTACTGTGGGGTTTATTCCTCTCACACTGTTCATACTCACAGGTAAAACCACGACCTTCGCCCCCTGACCTGCCGCCTCCTTCACCAGCTTCTGGGCCCGAGACAAGTTTTCAGCCTTTAACTTCGTTACGTGCAGCTGCACCACAGCCAGACGGAACTCTGTAACATAGTCCAATTATTCATTAAACACTGACGGGAGGACAGAGAAGGGGGGGGGAGAGAGAAAAAGAGAAAGAAGGGGAGACTTTTGACTTTTTAAAAATACCTTTAATTACTCCATTGTTCCATGTGTATCTTGTCTTTCACGAGAAATAAAACAAATAATGGAGAAAATGAAAAAAGTCATTGCTAGAAAATCATCAAATTCAGTCCATAACCCTTCTCTAGTAAACATTCTCTCTCTCACACACACACGATTGTACATTAAAAGTTGACAGTGAGTGCACCATCCTCTTCACGTGAACATAAAACCTGTCTAAAACCCCACAGGTCTACAAAAAAAGTGTCCAGGTTACTGGTTAATCTGTAAAACGCATGATCTACCTTAAGACGAGATGCAACCAAACCTTTCAGGCTCTGAACCGCATCAGTCCATCCCAGGCCCAGCGTCTGATTCTTTCTGGTCTTCCAGATTGCGAGTTTTGCAGTTTCAATTAAAAAATTTAATTAAAACCCGAGTGTCTTTTCCTAACTGTGTATTTCGGCCCAAAGACAAACAAAGGGACAGAAAATTTCTCCCCGAGGTGTTCCACCCACTCTTGCAGTGTCTTAAATAGGCCCACGAGCCGAGGACAAAGAGACACCAAGTGTTCCAGGGTTTCTTGTTGGTGACCGAAGGGACAGTCGTCCCCAGTGCGGGGATCCAGGTGAGCCCTGTGTCTGTTTGTGGCTATCGCTCCGTGTCTGATCCTCCACTGGAGGTCAGCCGTCTGTTTCTCGATGGGCGGCTTGTACAGAGTCCTCCAGCAGCTTTGGGGTGCATTCTGGAGCAAAAACCTGGGTCCACCTCGACTCCGACCAAAGAGCGGAAGTTCAGTACCTTTACGCAGCTGTAGTAGAGCTGCTTCTTCCCACATGAGCTGAAGCTGCCCAGCACCGGTGTTTTCAGGGACAGAAGCAGCCCTCTCTCCTCTCGCCACTCTTCAGTCGCAGGTCTGACGCTTAGTGCAGGAAAGATGTACTCGTGGTCCTCGTGCCATAGGTCAACCAGGGTACGGTCCTGGGCGTACACCGAGTGGTACAGACAGGGATTGCCAGACCTCATCCACTATCTTCTTCAGCACCCTGGAAGACCTGATGCCAATGACTCCACCAAGCCTCTCCGGAGATGTTTTTATGAGGTGGCCCAGTTTGATAAGGCCAGCCTCGACAAACTTGGTGTAGAGTGATGTGGAGGAAAGCATGCTAGATGTAAAGAAGTAATTGTATAACAGTGGCTCCTCAAAGATCCACAAACCAGGTCTGAGGTCCATGGTCTGTGTGGTCTTAAATGTCCTCCACGCATCAAGCACCGAGTTGTAGAAAGGTGTTATTCCAGCCAGGTCAACTTCAGAGATCCTTAGAAGAAATAGCTGTTTATCCAGTCCTCGCCGGCCAGCCTTCCTCAGGAGCAGCTGAGTAGACACCAGCCAGCAATATCCACAGCCATAGAGTAGCCTCTGTGCCATCTGCAGTCTGAAGGCAGCAATTCTCGATAAAATGTCCATGAGGCCATGTCCTCCCTCAGCCACGGGGAAATAAAGAACTGGTGCTCTCAGCCAATGCTGACCTGACCAGAAGAAGTTCACCAGGAGCCACTGTATGTTCCTCATGAGGCCTGGTGGTGGCACTAAGATGATCAGTCTATGCCAAAGGGAAGAGGCAACCAGGTTATTGGCTTTCAGAACTCTACCCCTGTAGGACAACTGGGGAAGCAACCATTTCCATTTAGACAACTTAGCGATTACCTTCTCCAGCACTCCTTCCCAGTTCTGTTTTTGGAAGTCCTCGCACCCTAAATACACTCCCAGAACTTTTGATGCCTCTTTTCCCCCCACTTAAGTTTCCCAGGTAGTTCAGGGACGTCTCTTAGGCTCCGCTGACCTATTAGACAAGCTTCACATTTGTCTCAGTTAACTTTAGCGGAGGAGGCCTTTTCATACACAGTCAGGCTTTCTTTAAGTTCTTGTATATCTCTCTGATCTTGTATAAAAACATTAACATCACCCGCATAAACTGAGATGGCTACAGAGCGGTTCTGAGCCAGCTCAGGGAGACCCAGGCCCTGTAACCTGTTCCTCAGCCTACACAGAAGAGGTTGAATGACAGTACTGTAGAGCTGGCCTGAGATGGGGCAACCCTGTCTGATCCCTCTCTTAACTGGCACAGGGCGGCTCAACCTTCCCCCCACCTTTACTAAACAGCAGGTTTCATTGTACAATAGTTTGACCCAGGATAAAAAACTCCCCCCAATTCCAAAAGCCTGCAGGGTGGAAAAGAGAAAAACATGATCCACACGATCAAACGCCTTTTCTTGATCAATGGATAAAATACCAACATTAATATATAATTTACAGACATCAAATATATCTCTTATTAAAAATAAATTATCATACATCAACCTGTCTGGAATACAATAAGACTGATCTGCACCAATAAATAACTCAATAAAATGTTTTAACCTATTTGATAAAACCTTGGAGAGGATCTTATAGTCCGTACATAAAAGAGCTACAGATCTCCAGTTCTTTAAAAGAGCTACAGGTCTCCCTTCTTGGGCAGCAGTGAGGGAACTGCTCACCTACAGGAAGCTGGAAGTCTCCCTTTTTTAAAACACTCTTTAAAAATGGCCAAAAGGTCCCGTCTCAGTATCGTCCACAAGTGTTTAAAAAAGTCTGAAGGAAGACCATCTAGTCCTGGAGCCTTGCCTGGTGCCATCTGGGACACCGCAGTAGTCAGCTCATCTAAAACGATTTCTGCGTTCAGAGTGTTCTGGCCTTCTAAGCTCAGTTGAGGAAGCCCCAGCAGAAGCTCTGCAGCAGAGTCCATGTCACAGCTGCCCGCGCTGAATAGATCTGTATAAAAATCCACTGCAAGCTTCCTCATCTCGGCTGGGTCTGTGGTGATGTTTCCATCAGAATGACGAAGACAGACCATTTGTTTCCTCTGAACAGCAGATTTCTCCAAATTAAAAAAGAAAGAAGTTGGTGCATCCATGTCTTGGAGTCTCGTAAACCGTGCTCGGACTAGTGCTCCTTTAGCTCTGTCCTGCAGAAGGGAGTTGAGTTCCTGCCTTTTAAAAATTAACCCATCATTTTTTTTGTTGATCAGCTTGTGAGGTAAAGAAATTTTTTTCCAAGTCTCTTATTTCCTCTTCCAGTTTCTGGACAGTTCTCTGGATCTTGGCTGTGGAATTGGAAGAATACTGCTGGCAAAACACCCTGATTTGGGCCTTTCCGACCTCCCACCACTTCAAGAGTGAAGGAAAAGTTTCCTTCCTGGATCTCCAACAGATCCAAAATAATTTAAAATTTTTACAAAAATTAAGATCATGCAATAACTTAACATTAAAATGCCAAAAGGACTTTGGTTTTTCCGTGGGAGATTAAAAAAAGAAAAAGCTCCATTAAAACTAAGTGATGATCTGTAAAAACAACAGGGGAGATTTGGCAGTCAATAACTCTTGAAATAAAAGGTGCAGAAATATAAAATCTGTCCAACCTTGCTGCACAGACTTTACCGTCAGATATTTTCACCCATGTGTATTGTCGGACTGAAGAGCGCTTCATTCTCCACGCATCGACCCGATCGTTTCTCTTTAAAAAGTGAGATAAAATGGATGAGGAGTGAATGTGTGCTTCCTCTCCAGTCCTGTCTAGTGTAAAGTCTGTGCAGCAGTTCCAGTTTCCCCCCATTGAAACACACTCCCCTGGATCATTAAAACTTAACTTCTCTTTTAATAAATTAAACAACTCTTGATGTTCAGAGCCTTGGTTTGGTGCATAAGATCCTGTAAAATCCTGTATTTTAACTTTTACCATAAGAACTCTACCTTTCACCAACTCTGCACTGGACACGATGTTTATATCGAAAACAGGAGAGAATAAAATCGCAACTCCTGCACTAAAATTTGTCCCATGATGAAGAACATATTGTCCGTTCCACCATAAATCCCAGGCTATTTTATTCGACTTGTCACTATGTGTTTCCTGTAATAAAATAATATCCAGTTTTTCTGTCTAATTACTTCAGATAATAAAGCTATTTTCTGCTCATCTCTTCCTCTATTTATGTTTAAAGACGTGACTCTTAACCCTGTATATTGAAAGATAAAAGACAGAAATGTAAAGCGACAGATAAAAAGAACCAGTAGAGATAAAACACCCAGTGCTGCACGGTCTTTAAAAACTTTTATTTTCTCGTTTTTATTTTCTTAATCATTCTACTTTTGGACTCCTTTAACCCTTTTCTCAAACCAGTAATGTGCTTTTTTAATCGATAACGTTTTTGTTTTGTTTTTCCATCTAGTAAATCCATTCCAACAACTATTTGATGTGTGGTAAATGATCTAATATACTTTTCAAGATTGGGAAAATAATCTTTAACATTTGCTTTTTTTCCAAAGGTTTCGTCCAAAAAACTATTTATTTCCTCGAGTGACTAGAGGTCCTCGCTTTGGGAAATACTGTCTGTATTCATCATATGAAATGAATCTGAAATACCCCACTGACCCCTTCCCCACCATCAGTCACACCAACCACCCCGCTGTCCCCCTCCCCACGGTCAGTCTCCGCAGTCACCCCGCTCCCAGTCGCGTTCCGTCCCTTATCCTCACTGACAGTCCCAGCGGCAGCAGGCGGCTCTGCTCTCCACTGTCTGTGAGGACACGCGACCCGCTTGTGTCCCACATCCCCACACTCAAAACATTTCATGCTCCCCGAACTCGCACAAACCATGTAAAACTCTTCCTCATGTTTCACATGGAAGGAAATCTCCAGTGTTTGAGTCGGGGAGTCCAGAAACATGAACACTTGTCTCCGGAGAGACTGAACATGTTTGAGTTTGTCGCTCCTGCAGCCTAAATTTACTGTCCGGAATCCGCTCGCGAATTTCCCAAAGCACTTCAGTTCTCTCTCCAGCGCTTCACTGGGAATAAACAGAGGGACTCCGGACATGGTGACCCAGACAGAGGGCACCGCCAGCAGGGAAACTTGCACAAATTCATCATTAATGTATATATTGCTCTCTATGAGCTGATTAACAAGTTCCTGGTGCTTCAAAAACACCACCACCACTTTATTCATGCGGGAGGCACACAGGATATTCTCATAACCCACCTGTGTTCCAACCGCAAGCAGCACCTGCTGTACCGGAACCGTAGGTTGTGGCAC
>JAODVO010000023.1:69217884-69232121 GCA_025400055.1 Notarius lentiginosus | reverse complement strand
TTTATTACTGTTTGCACCGCGGATAAGAGGGAAACGCAATTTCAATTCTCTGTATGTCCTGCACATATGGCATTATTGACAACAAAGTTGACTTGAACTTGAACTTTAATACTTTTTTCTTTGACTATCTCGTCTGATCTTCAAGTAGGTTCCTATAATCATGATGAAAAAATGAACCACAGGAAAACAAAGCAGTATGTGTAGAAGAACGCAAGTGAAAACTTCTACCCATGTGTGATAAGGAACTGGACTCTAAATAGTTCTCTAAAAGGCAGTGATGCTGTTGAAAAAGTCTGAAACGTGTACAAGGAACAAAACAGGATAGGATACACTGTTAATCAACCATCAGAAAATAATCAACAGCAGGATGGTGTGATGTGACCTGATGTGACTGAAGTTGACTATGTTCCTATAACAGGAAGTCCCAAAATGGTTTCTTCCTCTTATACCATCATACTTTGTCAACGATCACACTTTAAAAATAAAAATGACATCATGTTTTGTATCCATTTATAGTTACCATAGATATATCGTTGTGAAACATCTGTGAAACAAGCAGACTTGCCTTACAGCAGCTGTAAACAATTATTCACTTTTCAATCTCTTTTTTCTTACTTCTTGAAGACAAGACTAAAAAACACAGCTTGTCATATTACCAAGAAACCGGAAAGCTCAAACTGTTCTGTTCTGAAGACTTTCCTGTGGTGGAAAACCACATGTTAAACAAACACCCTGCAAGAAAAAAAAAACTTCGTAACAAGAATTAGGGTTTTTTGGGGTTTTTTCGTTTGTTTTTTTTAGAGAGGGTGGAAAGTGGAAAAAAAACATTTTTTTTATTCCATTTATTATTAGTATTAGCCACTATGCTATTCCCTATTCCACTATGCTATTCAGCCTCCTACTGTCAGTCACTGTTATTGAAAATAAATCAACATCAGGAATTCGACAGCACTAAATATACATGTGCATGTAGAGAGTAACGTTAATTAAAATGGAAGAGGAAATATGTACGTATTAGAACCTAAAATAAATAGTTATAGAATAGTAATTTCACTTTCTCACCTCCCTGATGCTGGAATGTTTGGTTTTTTTCCTATCTTTCCTTCTCTGTCTCTCTTTCACACACACATACTTGCACGTGGGGGCATGCAAAGGCACACAAACACACATGCTGTTGGTGTCAGATCCACATGGTGAGGTAATGAGGGCTTGAACTGGAGTCTGCATGAGACCAACTTTCATCTGTTCTGCAGGGTAATGGTTGCCTTAGCAACGGGGGCCACCACACTCAGGATCCCAGATGCTCCCATTCACCTTGTGAACCACACACAACTTCCTTTCAATCAAAATGTTTATAAATGCACTACTTGGTTTCAACAAGCTGTCGGAATGTCCAAATGTCAAAGAACAACAGCTGGAATACTCATCACCCTGAAGGTTTTATAGAGTACAAATTAAGTGACACTTTGGAATTACCGCAAATGTCCTGGAATCGTAACACACATCTACTGGATATATAAGCACTCCTGGTCATCCTCATAAAAGCTCTTGCAAAGTCATCATCATCCATAAAGATTCATAACACTCGCAGAAAAGAATGTACTCAACTGAGGCATTACACCGTCTGAATATTTTCAGGTTGAACAACATCTGTTTTCTACATTTCTTAGCAATTACAACTGTACATCAGAGAATATCCATCCATCCATCCATCCATCCATCCATCCATCCATCCATTATCTCTAGCCGCTTTATCCTGTTCTACAGGGTCACAGGTCAGAGAATATCACGAAAAAAAAAATCACTAAGTAACAAAAAAGTGCTTTTATTAGACTTAATCTGTACATGGAAACAGCTTTTTTCCTTTTCAGTGCTTTTAATTTATTTACTTTTGTGGCAAATGTAGGAAGAAAAAGTATTTTAAAAAGCTCCCATTTTCTGAACAAAAGCCACCTGAGTTGAACTGTTATTGCAGAGACTGTCAGTCTGAAGGAAAGGGGTGGAAACAAAGGCGTAGGAGTATTCTATGGAAGTTATAGTAGCAAAATTTCTTAATTTAGAAATGGGGTAAAATTATATCTTAGTGGTTGGATATCCCAGTAAGCACTGTTGGATCAACAGGGACAAAGGAGAAGTTGTGTCACACAATTCAAGCACTACCTCGATGCTGTCCTTAAAACTCAACTCACAAACAAGCCAGAGAGTAGAGAGGGAAGTCACAATGAGGCCAAAGCTCACTCTGAAGTAGTTACAAAATACAGTGGCTGAGAGTGAAGTGAAAGTACGCCACACACTCATTTCAAGAACTCTGCACATAGACTGTGTGGGACGGTGGCTAGAAAGAAAATGTAGCTCTAAAAGAACCATGGGAAAGCACGAGAGTGACCCAGTGAAGATGTGTTTGATGACACAGAGAACAAGATACTGTATTTGGGCAAGTTTCAAAGTGCTGTGTATGGTACAAATAAAATGTAGGCCATACCGCAGTTAAAACCATCCCTATAATGAAATATTGTGGTGGCATCATTCTCTGGGAACACCGTTTGAAATTTTCAGTCAACAAACAGCATCCATCCAACCTGTATTACCTGAAATAAATCTGCCAAGAACAATGGGTGAAAACCACTCCTAATATGCAGAGCTGGTAGGAACTCACTCCAGCCCAGCTTACCCCAACTGTCACAGTCCGGTCCAGTCCATCCATGCCTTAGATTGTGGGAATTCCACGCTGGATCCAGGACAGGAATTCAGTGGCCTGCCTTGCTGAAGGTCATTTCCTGAATCGGCATTCCCACACCTGCTACCACTCAAAAAGCCCATCAGCCAGGGCTTTTTAAGAACTGTTTGGAGCTACTCCATTTGCCAGACTGTCTCTTGTGGGCTTTCCTTGCCTTGCTACTGCTCATTAGTATTGTGTTTTCTTGATTCCCCCTGCCTGAATTTCTCCTTGGTTTTTTTTGGTCAAGTTTTTCTTTCCAGTTTTTTGTCCCTGTTTTTGCCTACCTGTTCTTTTGAATTGTGTCTTTTGCTACCTCTGCCTGGATTTCCCTTGTCCCTGTGTTCATCAGTTTTTGTGAAGATTTCTGTCGTGATTTTTGTCCCTGATTGTGTCTACTTGCTCCTCTGTTTTTGATCTCTGATTTTTTTTGACCTCTGTTTTTTGACTACCGATTTTTGCCTGAACCCTACTATACCTTTGCCTTTCTGCCATCTACTTCATTAAAGAAGTTTTCTCTTTACACTACCTGTTTTCTGAGTCTGCTCTTGGGTCTTCACTTTACCTCAGCTTGCCACTCCTGACACCAACACACTTACAGCTGTTACTGTAGCAAATCATGGTTCTACCAAATACAAGTCTGCAGAGGTTGAATACTTTTATATATATTTGCTGAGAAATAATGAATTTTGGCTTTACTCAAATTTTACTTTTGAGCATATTGGTTTGCAGTAAAAATACTGCCTGGGAAAATCTGTTTAAATGTCATTTGTAATCTACAACAAATCAGATGACATTTAAGGGGTTAAATAGTTTTTCAAGGCCCTGTGATTATGAATTTCAATATAAATATCTTGTGTAACTAAAAAATAGATGTTAAGGGGAAATAATTGTAGGGCACTGTCACACCCGCGTGCATTGGCGCATGCAACAGACTTTCTCTCTGACTTTCACGCGTGTTCTGAACAGTGCATGCCACTGATGACTTGGATTAAGGCACAATCAGAGCGCTCATATAAGGACTCTGAATACTCCCGTACTTCACGAAGTATTGCATTGCGAGTCACCATTACAAAGTCTTATCTTGTAGTTTTCCTGGTTTCTTGATTTGTGTTGTGTTTGTTTTTTTAATTCCAATATTGTCTAGCCCGTTTAGCCTGTTTGTGCCTCGCCTGACCCTTTGCCTGTTCCTTGATACAATTGCAGCCTTCCATTTTGGATTGTATGTCTATTTCCTGTTTCTTTTATAATAAAGACTCTTCTGCAAATACATCTGCCTCCTATCTACCTTCATCCCACTGACCATATACTTCGCCTCCACTGCCAGAATACTTCACATGAGTGACAATACTTTGCCTGACTGACAGGCACTTCCACACCTATGACAGAGACCACAATGCATGACATCTGCTCTGTAAGAGATGATAGCTATGGATTTTGAACAGATTTCATAAATAATATTCATAAAGGAAAATGTGACCTTTTTTCATAAATGGAAATACTTTTTTACTTGACATGGAATAAATTCACCATTTTGGATGCTGTATTTCATGTTATTTCATAAAATTAATTATGTGAAATGTACATCTTTAAGACCTAAGAGGAGGCCTTTTGTTTAGGCCTAAATGATTGAAAGTGCAACAAGCATATGTGAAATGCCTCAAGCACTAGACATTGTCACTAATATGTATTTTGCTGTGTCTAATTTATTTTGCCTACTCACCAAAACAACTGAACTGATTGGTTGTATTCAGATATAAGTTTGAAACATCAGTTAGATCTTCAGTGAACTCAACATATAACATCACACCATGTCCAGCCAGTCCACCTCGAATGCTGCCTGTGGGTAACCACCCCTCTACAGCGTTAAACACAGGTATACTTTACTCAGTTTATAAACATTGGAGTTGAATGTGTGTACAGCGTATATATATACTCACAGTTTTCTATTTAACTGGTTTTGTGAGAATTACTTTTGTATTTGTACTTTTTTTTACATCAGGTTGTGAAAATGAGTCCAAGTTATCCATGTGGATCTATGTATTGCTGGGGAACATTTTGCGTGGAATTGGTGAAACTCCAGTACAGCCTTTGGGAATTTCATATATAGATGATCATGCTCCGGATGACAGTGCTGCTTTCTACATTGGTATGAAATGTTTATCTTTCTGCTGTTGGTTTATTGTGATACATAGGCATCATTTATGTGAACAAGGTTTGCTGGATCAAACAGCGATTTTTCATATGCCAATCAATGCAGATGTGGTTCAGGTGTTTACAGCAAAACTGAATTACTGTTATAATGGTATGATTTAAAAATCTGTAACTAAAATATAGCTCTTTAGCATAAATATTTTTCGGGCCCTTTCTAACCTATGTGAGGTGGCAGATAACAACGCAGGTGCAGATACACAAAAGCAAAAATGAGGTCAGAGAACAGGCTGTGGTCAGGCAATGTATAAACAGCATAAACTGGGATAGGCAAAAAAGCAAACAGGGAAAACCAGAAAGAAGATCAAAAACAAGAAAGAATATGAGAAATACAAGGTTTGGTAATGACTGGTGTGAAAAACACAGAGCAAATGAGTGAGTGGACTGAGAGTCCTTATATACTGTGGCTGTGATTGGGTTCAGTTGTGTGTGATCAGAAGGAAAGTGAGCTTGAAAACGATAGAGTCCGTGTGGGTTGGGTATTACAGTCAATCATTGGAGGCCATGTTTATAAGCTATGTGGCATTCTGGGAGTTGTAGTTAGACATGTCAGAAATTGTTATTGACCTTATCTTAGTATTGCTAAGCTGCTAACAAATGTGTGTCTGAACATTAGCTCCCGCCTGCTGTGCTTCTGTACTCCACCTATGTGGCCTGCAATAAATTGTTCTAAATATACAGTACCAGTCAAAAGTTTGTACACCCCTACTCTACTCATGCAGAGGTTTTTTTTTTGTATCATGACTATTTTCCACATTGTAGAACAATACTGAAGACATCAAAACTATGCAATAACATTCTAAACATATATGGAAATATGTGGAAAACAAAAAAGTGTGTATATATATACACACACACACACACACACACACACACACACACACACACACTTTCCCTGATGTGGGTGGAGTACAGAAGCACAGCAGGTGGGAGCTAATGTTCAGACACACGTATATTACCAGCTTTCACTCGGCACTCTAGGACACATATGTGTATACGCACACACACACACACACACACATTAATGGACAACAACAGGTGTAATGACTTGGCCACTCAGCTATCCGGCTTGCAGCAGACAACCCCCCCAGACGTGACAGAAAGTCTGCCACCACCATCTGTGCCCCCGGCCTGTAGACCACCTTGAATTTAAACAGCTGGAGGGCAAGATACCAATGGGTGATTCGCGTGTTGGCATCCTTCATGCGGTGGAGCCACTGGAGGGGAGTGTGGTCCGAACAGAGAGTGAAAGGCCATCCCAGCAGGTAGTATTGGAGGGCGAGGATTGCCTACTTGATAGGCAGACACTCCTCCTTCATAGTGCTGTACTTGCTTTCACGCATCGAGAGCTTAGCAGCTGATGTACAGCACGGGTCATTCCTCACCCTCCACCTTCTGGGACAGAACAGCCCCTAGCCCCCTGTCCAATGCATCCATCTGTAAAATAAAGGGGAGAGAGAAGTCAGGGGAGTGTAAAATTGGCCCCCCACACAGTGCAGCTTTTACCTTAGAGAAAGCCTGTTGGCAGTGCTCCATCCACTGGACTGGATCTGGTGCTCCCTTTTTAGTGAGATCAGTTAGCAGGCTGGTGATGTCTGAATAATTAGGTATGAACCTACGATAGTAGCCAGCCAGCCCCAGGAACTGTTTCACCCCTTTTTTGGTCTTGGGCCTCGGGCAGGCTGCAATCACTGTGATTTTGTTAATTTGGGGATACACCTACCCATGACCCAAGTGGAAACCCAGATACTGTATTACCACCCGCTCAATTGCACACTTTTTTGGGTTAGCTGTGAGACCCGCATGCCTCAGCAACTTCAGGATGGCCCTAAGGTGTTCCAGGTGCCGCAGCCAATCGTTGCCATAGATAATGATGTTATCGAGGTACGTGGCTGTGTAGGTGGTGTGAGGGTGGAGGATCTTGTCCATGAGCTGCTGGAACGTTGCGGGAGCCCCAAATAACCCAAAAGGAAGTGACAAATTGGTGTAACTGAAATGGTGTGGAAAAGGTCATTTTCTCTCAGGATAGAGGAGTTAAGGGGATCTGCCAATATCCCTTCATTAGATCCAGTATTGAATAAAAGCGAGTAGTGCCTAATCAATCTAGCAACTCATCAATACAAGGCATTGGGTATGTGTCAAATTTAGACACTGCGTTGACCTTTCTATAGTCCACACAGAATCGGACCGACCCATTGGTCTTGGGAACCAGGACCACCGGGCTGCTCCAGTCACTGTGGGACTCCTCGATTATGCCCTTTTTGAGCATGGCCCTGAGTTCATCCCAGACCACCTTTTTTTTGTGTTCGGGCAAGTGGTAAGGGTAGCTACACACCACCAACCCCGGGGGCGTCTCAATGCAGTGTTCTGTGAGGTGAGTGCAGCTGGGCAGGGGCAAGAACATGTCGGAAAATTCTGCAACTTGGCTACCTCCATGAGTTGGGCCAGCAAGAGGTGATCTCCACAAGGGACCGGAGTCACTTGAGTTGTGTTTTTTTTTGTACCTCCGGCCCCAGCTCTGCCTTCTCGGGGACTGCTGACACCAACACCATGGGGACCCCCTCGTTCCAATGTTTTAACAGGTTGGGGTGGTAAATTTGCAATGCCCCACCCCTATCTGTTCACCTCACCTCATAGTCGATATCCCTGACTTGCCATGTGACCTTGAAGGGCCCTTGCCACTTGGCGATTAATGTGGAGCTCAACATGAGCAATAATATGAGCACTTTGTCTCCTGCTGTAAACTCTCTAAGTCACATACCCCTGTCATACAGTTGGACTTGACGTTCTTGTGCCTGCCGCAAATTCTCCTGGGTTAAGTGAGTGAGTGTGTGGAGTTTTGCACACAGGTCGAGAACATTGAATTTTGGTTTTGCTAGGCAAAGGTCCCTCTTCCCAATTTTCTCATAGCACATCCAAAATGCCACGTGGCTTCTGCCCATATAATAATTTGAACAGTGAAAACCCTGTGGAGGCTTGCAGGACCTCTCAAACTGCAAATAACAGGGGCTCGAGCCATTTATCCCAATTACGTGCATCCTCACTTACAAATTTCCGAATTAAGTTTTTCAGGGTTTAATTAAACCCTTCCACTCAGCCATCTGTTTGTGGGTGATAGACACTGGTGCAGATAGACTTAATACCCAATAACCCATACAGTTCACACAGTGTGCGTGACATAAATGTAGTGCCTTGGTCTGTCAGGATTTCTTTCGGAATCCTGACCTGTGAGATAATATGGAAGAACGCTTCTGCAATACTGTGTACTGAGATATTGCGGAGAGGCACTACTTCCAGATATTGCATTGTATATTCCACCAGAACTAAAATAAAGTGATATCCTTGTGCTGACCGATCTAATGGCCTAATGAGATCCATCCCTATTCTCTCAAAAGGGGTCTTGATTAGAGGGAGAGGGCACAAAGGCGCTTTTGGAGTGGCTGCAGGATTTACTAATTGGCATTCATGGCACACCGCACACCACTGACGGACATCCCTGTGAATCCCTGGCCAATAGAACCGGGCCATTATTCAGGCTAGTGTTTTATCTTGCCCTAAATGTCTGGCCATGGGGTTAAAGTGAGCCACATGGAATACGAGTTCCCTTGGGCTCTTTGGGATCAACAGCTGGGTTATTTGTTCACCGGTTTGAGTGTCCTGTGTCACTCAGTACAACCTATCCTTAATAATAGCTTAATAGGAGAAGGCCAGTGTCACGCTTGGCTGGAGAGTTTGACCATCGATTACTCTCACTTGGTCAAATGCATGGCACAGAGTCTCATCTCATGACTGCTCTAATGGGAAATCCTCAAGGGAATCCCTGAGGGAGGGAGGAGGGGCAGGCTGCTCCTCACTCCTCATATTGCCCTGATGGGGTGCTGATGTAGACGGCTCTGTGACAGCTTCCCCAGTCAGTGCCACACCAGGACCTTCCCGTGACGTATTAATGCAGGACCCACCTCTTACTATGTGTTCCATCAGTTCTTTAAACCCTGGCCAATCAGTCCCCAAAATTAGCAAGTGGGTGAGATGAGGATTACCCACCACCTTTATTCTATGCTTCTCTCCCCGAAATAGAATGTGGATGGACACTAATGGGTAGTTGTGAACATCCCCATGCACACACAATACCTTCACCACCTGTGCTCTCCCTAATGCCTCGCCTTGCACCAGGCTTTGGTGGATTGAGGTCTGGTTACAGCCGACATCCACAAAGGCGTGATATGTATCCACTTGTACACTTACCGATTTACGGTATGCTCTGGCCCGATCGAGGGCAGTCTCTGGCATGTTGAGCATTGGCCTTGAAGATGTCCCGGCTCCTCACACCACCAGCACACTGACCCAGGCTCGATGTTTTGGGTGTCACTCACCTGAGGGGGAGAATGCACAGACATGGAAGGGGAAAATAGGAGGACACCACGGGTGCATCAGGCCGGCTGGGTGGGAGCCGGCCCCTGCCTCCACGGTGGGGGAACAGGGCGGGGACAGGAAGCAGAGAGAGAGAGAGAAGAGGAGAAGAGGCAGCACATCCTCCTGCTGTCGGAACTGCTGCCAGGTGGTCCTCTGTCAGTTTGATGGCTTGTTCCAGCTACACTGGGCAATGATACTGGACCCACTCTGTTGTTCCTTCCGGAAATCGCACGATGAACTGTTTCAGTGTCACCAGGTCAATAATTCCCTCTGTGTCACGGTCATTTGCCCTCAGCCACCGCTGGCAGGCATCCCAGAGCTGTTGGCCAAATGTGAACGACTGGCCAACCTCCTCCAGCTTCAGCTCCCAGAAGTGCTGATGCTGTTGTTCCAGGGAGCAGCCGACACGCTGCAGAATGGCTTGATTTAAATCGGCATAAATGAGCCGGCTGTTGGGGGGGAGCTGCAGCACAGCGAGCTGCGCCTTGCTAGTCGGCAGAGGAAGTAGGCATGCTGTGCGCTGCTCGACTGGCCACCCCCATGCTTTGGCTGCTTGCTCGAAGAGCACAAGGAAGGCTTCTGGATCATCGTGAGGACCCATCTTCATTAGGGTGAGGTGGGGAGAGTCCACTGTGGTGGCGGTCAAGGACCCTGCTGACGTGAGCAGGTGCTGGAACTCCTGGCGAGCTTCTTGCTGGGCCAGCATCAAGGCCTTGAAGCATTGTTCCTGCTCCTTCCGGAGGGTGATCAGTGCTTGATGCTCATTCTGCTGAGCGGTAGCAAGGGCATGAATGAGGTCCTTGAACAGTGAGGACTCCATGGGCGGGCTCCCTTCTGTACTCCCAGGTTTCAGCACCACTGTGATAGTTCCCTGATGTGGGTGGAGTACAGAAGCACAGCAGGCGGCAGCTAATGTTCAGATACATGTTTATTAAGTGCTTTTCAGCTCCTCCCACCTGCTGCCTTGTAGGTCATGTCTCTTTAGACAAAGGCTAGGGGAGAAAACCCCGAAATCAAATCAGGAGGGAGGGACCCGAAGGCAGATGTTGGAACAGCTCGACCCTTCATCTGACATCCCCTGAAGCAACACCAACTTTCCAGACATATTGATCCATCTCTCCTCTGGCTGTTGTTGGTGAAGCCGAGAGAGAGGAAGTGGGAACTAGGCAACACATTTTCTCTACACACGATGCCCAGACAGCAGTTCAAGAGGTGGCAAAGAGGACACTCTGCGCTCACGATCTGCAATTGTGGGAAAACAACATGGAGAAGGGCAGTTTACAGGTTATAAATTCTCTCAAATTGGCAAATGAGAATGCCATGGGTGCTTCTTGAAGGTGGGAGAGATCATCGTGTCTCACTGATCAACTAATGCCCACCCAAGCTGGGCAGCCCCCGGCCAATTAGTTGCTGGTCCATCACACCTGTGTGCCTCTCTGGGTGCAAGAGGATAGGTCAAAAACCAAATAGCAGGCATAATCAAGTACCCACGAACAACAAGCAAAGAAATCAAAAGGCAACTTTGTTGTGACTTGGAACCTCAAATGTCCACACACTCTGTCAGGGCATAGAAGAAGACCTCACTCATGTGAACAGCATCAGGAAAACAGCAGTTGTTGACAGAGAGCTCAACAGACTCAAAATGGACATTACTGCCCTACAAGAAATGTGCTTAGCCAATACGGATCCATCAGAGAGAGAAACTACTCACTCTTTTGGTAAGGGCTTGGAGAAGAAGAATGACAGCTCTATGGTGTAGGGTTCACTGTACATAAACTTTTGGACTCCATCACCACCCCATCAGCCATATCTGAGCGGCTCGCGTCACTGACACTCACAACGCGTGCAGGACAAGCAACCATCATAAATGCCTATGCCCCTACCCTGAATGCAGACCCAGAAGCAAAGGGCAAATTCTATGATGACATCCACTGTGTGCTCCAGCTAGTCCCTGTGGAAAATCAACTCTATGTCCTCAATGACTTCAATACCAGGTTAGGGAGTGAACTGGCCATCCTGCTTAAGGTCCTTTGGCATCGGAAAAATGAATGATAACGGGCAAAGACTCTTGGAGCTCTGTACTGATCACGGACTATGTGTAACAAATAAATACTCTGACTGCAAACTACACTACAAGGTCTCCTGGCAACATCCCAGATCATGGCACTGGCATCAACTTGATGTAGTCCTAACCAGGAGGAAAAGCCTCAACTCAGTCAACATGACTAGGTCATTCCCAAGTGCAGACAGTGACACTGACCATGCTCTGGTCATCTCCAAAGTCAAGCTGGAGTGAAAGAAAGTTCACACACAAAAACCACCCAAAACAGCAAAGTTGAGCACATTCAACATGAAATGCAGGCCTAGGCAGGAGGAATTCTCCACTAGACGACATTGTCTCATTGAAAACCAAGGTGGAGGTACTGAAGAAGATCCTCACCCAGAAGAAATATGGTAGGCACTCCACACAGCCATGTATGATGCTGCCTCTGAGATATTTGGAAAGAAAACTACCTCCTTCAGAGAAGACTGGGTAGAAGCAAACCAAGAAACCCTACTACCATTGCTTGAAGAGAAAGGATGAACTGCTGGCCCATGCAAGATCACCCAGCCAATCCACATATGATGGGCTCAGGGAAGCCAAGCGCAAGCTGCAGGCTGAGTCCAGAAGATGTGCAAATGACTACTGGGATGCATTGTGCAATGAGATACAGGAGGCTTCTGACCACGGTGACATCAAGACCATGTTTCAGAAGATCAAAACCGCCTTAGGACCACAGGTCACTAAAGTGGCTCCAATCAAATCAAAGACTGGTGAGCTCATCCATGGCAAGAACCAACAGTTACAGCACTGGATTGAGCATTACTCAGATCTCTATTCAGTCGAACACTATCTAGACAGCAATCTCCAGCTCCCAAGACTACCCAAAATGAGAACTTGATGCAGAACCCACTCTCCTTGAGCTGAGCAAGGCTATTGATGATCTCTCTTCTGGTAAGTCTCCAGGCAGTGACTCCATACCAGCTGAGCTCCTGAAGTACAACAAAGAAGCCATCATCCCTCATCTCTACAACCATCATCTCTGCTGGAGAAAAGGCACCATACCACGAGACATGAGAAACGCGAAGATCATTATGCTGTACAAGAACAAGGATGATTTGCAACAATTAACATGGTATATCACTCCTGAGTATCTCTGGCAAAGCCTTTGCTCATGTGGTTCTGAGACATCTACAACTACTTGCCGACCGAATTCTGCCTGAAAGTCAGTGTGGTTTCCACTCAAAAAGGTCAACCATTGACCTGATATTCTCTCTTCATCAACTCCAAGAGAAATGTCATGAGCAACAGCGACCACTTGCCATTGTCTTTGTGGATCTGACTAAGGCGTTTGATATGGTCAGCAGATCAGGTCTGTTCCATGTGCTGGAGTCCATTGGCTGTCCACCCACCCTACTTCACCATATCATTTCATGAAGATATGCAGGCAACTGTCCAGTTCGATGGTTCACAATCCGACAGTTTTGCAATCAAGAACGGAGTCAAGCAGGGATGCGTTTTAGCTCCAACCCTATTCGGAATTTACTTTGCCGTTCTGCTGTCCACTGCTTTTAAGGAGACCCCTGGCGATGTCTTTCTGCATTGGTGAGCTAATGGATCCTTATTCAGTCTGGCATGCTTCAGGGCCAAAACAAAGGTGAAGGAAGCCACCATATGCAACTTACTCTTTGCTGATGATGCAGCTCTGGTTGCCCATGATGTTGCCACTCTCTAACACATGCTTAACAGGCTCAACTCAGCATGCAAGCTATTCTCACTTGTGATCAGCGTCAAGAAAACTATTGTCCTTACCCAAGGAATGCAAGAGAACCACGTAGCCTTGAAGTTGGATGGCAAGCCCCTAGACATGGTGGACAAATTCTGCTATCTGGGCTCCACTGTGACTTCTAGCGTTTTTCTTGATGAAGACATTAACTCAAGGGTTGGGAAGGCAGCTGTAGTATTTGGTAAGCTGTGCAAGTGAGCATGGCAAAACAAGCACCTGAATGATAAAACCAAGGCAAGAATCTACGAAACCTGTGTCCTCCTCTCCCTTCTATATGGTTGAGACCTGGACATGCTACAAGAGGCACGAAAAGAAACTAAACATATACCATCTTGGATGTCTACGAAAGATCTTCAACATCAAGTGGCAGGACAGTCTCACCAACACTGACGTACTGAGAAGAGCAGGCCTGACCACCATCATGACTGCAATCAGCCAAAGAAGACTGAGCTGGCTTGGCCATGTGTCCAGAATGGATGACTGCTGAATTCCCAAGCAGCTGATGTTTGGCTAGCTGGCTATACAGGCCTCAGACCCCTTGGAAGGCCCAAGCTGCGCTACAGAGATGTATGCAAAGAAACTTTGAAGGACTTCCACATCCTCTTCAGAAATTGGGAATGGTTAGCCAGAGAGAGAGCTACATGGAGACATGCAGTACGTACCAGTGCCACAAGATGCGAAGATGAGCGAGCAGAACAACGGGAGAGAAGACGCCAACAAAGACATGAAAGGACTAGCCAGGCAACACCATTGCCAATCAACCTCACCTGCAGCCACTGCAACCGCCTCTTGTCGATCCAACATCGGCCGTTTCAGCCATGAGCGATGTTGCAGTGATAGACAATTTTCACACTGATGTGAACTGCTACGACCGCCTGGCTAGACGAAAAGAGCCAACAACTAATAATATATATATAACTTTTTTTTTTTCATACCCCTTGAACATTTTCACATTTTTCCACCTTACAACCACGAACTTAAAAGTTTTTTTACTGAGATTTTATGTGATAGACCAACACAGAGTAGCACATAATTGTGAAGTGAAACGAAAATGATAAATGGTCTTCAAA
>JAODVO010000023.1:68400841-68411772 GCA_025400055.1 Notarius lentiginosus | reverse complement strand
GTCAGCTGGAATAGGCTCCAGCTTGCCTGCGACCCTGTAGAACAGGATAAAGCGGCTACAGATAATGAGATGAGATAATATTATTTATAATTATTTTTATGTTTTTGATTATTTTTATTTATGTTCTGTGCATAGCCTGTGAAACTTTACAGTGCTGTTCAAGTGTAATATAATGCAACCATTTTGCCATTCTGTACAGAATGTGGCACAGTTTGTGTTTGTGTAGTATAAAACGTGCCTCACTAGAGCTTTTCTTCTAAAAGCTAAACTGCTCTGAGTTGCAGACATGAAATGGAGTGACTGTAGTGAGCATGGGATCCTCTGTTCTGAATAACTCTGCGATTGCTCATGCACATGGCCTCGGCAAGACATTCAGGGCTCACTTACAACGTGACCTAATTTTTTTCAAATCCGCCTGCGAGTTCTCGTGCTGCTGGTGGTTTTGAAGTCGTCTCTTTACAAGAGCATTTTCAAAGTCTTGCCTGCCATTCATGCGAAACTGTCAGATGGTTCAGAGGCGTTCCTCTGGGCTCTGTTGTCTTGTCACTGAATACTTACAGAGAACAGTGAAAGAAATGGCGAGCAAAAAAAAAAAAAGACAGACAAAATGTACAAGAAGTCATGGAATGTTGAAAAGAATGGCATCTCCATAGCTGTGGATGGTTTGAGTTTTTCAGTATGTGTGTGTGGTATCTGAAAAGAGGCCAAATGTGTGTAAGCTCCAAACGCTGAGGCTCTCTGTATCTAAAGGAATGGGCTAGGTTTCAGTGGTTAACCTAAGATTGGGGAGTGCTACATAAGCAATGGCTAGCCAGCACAAAGAAACAAAGAAATATAAAACACCCTTCCCTCTCAGCTTTAGGCCTGTGTTTACCTTTGAACAAAATGGCTAGTTCCCTGTCATCATACATAGACATTTGAATGTCTAGTATCCAGTTGGAAGACAAAGTTTGTGAATTCCTTCTAATTGCCTGGATTTCTGCTTTAATGTGTTCTGTTCTTTATCCAAGTTATAATAAAAGGCAGACACATTCTTCCTATACTTAGAACACACATACAACTGGACTTTTAATGTCTTTATTGGACACATTGTTTAATCATTTGCAGTATAGGATGGAAAAAGTATGTGAACCCTTGAAATTAATATATCATTATTTAAAAATAGCAGAAACTGCTTTAATAGGATTAAAGGTAGACTGCCTTTCAGATTTTCCAAGTGTAGGTCATAAAAAGAATTTTCCCTGACACCCAATTATTTTTGTTTCGTAGACTGAAAGCTACTGAATTTAAATCACAGACTTTCGATTTTATTATAATGTTTTTCTCATTAGAACAATTAATGAATTTAGAGCCATGTGGCCCTAAATTCTCCGTTATTTTTTCCTGCTTCACCGTGACCCAATTCAAGATACTATGTGTGACGGCTTTGTTCTCATCGCTGCTCAGATGTGGTGATTAAAAGATGGGCCAATGCCGGAGTACCTCACTGTGGCTTTATTTCCCGTCTGCATTCACAAAATAAACATTCGTTTCATGAAAATGGCAATCACGACTGCACTTAAATCTCCAGCAGACTAGAGCTCTGACTTAATCAGGAAACTTAAGAAATATGCAAAAGAAATTCACATACAGAGTTGGCTGGTACAGTGATCGTATAGATTTCACAGCACGGCAGTGAGAGTTCTTATATCTTTGAATCTTAACAAATTCTTTCACCTTTACTTTGTGCTTTAACAACGTACCTGCATTCACAAAATAAACATTCGTTTCATGAGAATGGCAATCGCGACTGCACTCAAATCTACAAAGAAACGTAAAAAGAAAGTCAAGAGAAAGCAAGCATTCGCCCCATTGCGCATAGCTAACATAACGTGTTTCCCTCCAAAAAAAATACATGTAAGATAGAAAAATAGAGATTATAATATCTTAAGTATACAGTAATTTTGGATGAATTCACTTTATCTAAATAGGGTTCTTTTTAACTCCGTTACACCCACCCCCACTGAATTCTGGACAAAATTGCTAAAGCTTACACACTATACCAAAAACACATCTGGTGTTAAGGGACAATCCACAAAAAGACCGACCATAAAAAGTATCCCCTAAGGATGCAGTGGATAGAGAATGACATCAAACTCCCCAGCCAACTACCAGCTGCAGAATGCCTTACACATTCCACACTTACCCAAAACTGTCAGTACACACAGCAGTGTACACATAAGTGTTCATCAAATACTATGGCCCATCAAGGCCCATCAAAATGTAGACAAAAATAAAACCTACGCCTGAAGAGCTTGAACAGAGCTGCAGACAGCCTGGACATTCTGCTGCAACTGCTTATTAATATCTTGTCTAGATATAGTATAAAGAAGTCTGTTTACTGGCCTAATAATACAGCCCAGACGGGTAGTACGGTGTGGTGCATTGTCACCTAAACAGTTAGAAGTGCTTACAGAACCAGTATTATGCTAACAGTCAAAGCATCATCTTTGTCCACAGTCTTGTCAGTGTGAGATAGTCCAGAGCTTAAGTGTGATACTTTTTCGGTCAATACGTCATCAGTCAAGTCAGTATGAGGCTCACTAACAATCTCTCCATGAGAATCAGACTGCTGAGTTGGTGTTCCCAAGCGACTGACCCATTCTCTGGTTCGCTCTGCAGCGACATGTATCACATGTAAGGCATCAGAACCAGACTTCACACAGACTGCATTGGAGCTGGACAGACAATCATCATTCACAGGATAAGTGGTGCGCACAAGACTCTGTTCATCTTCCATAACATGTTGAGACCTGTCTGGCAGTACAGACACCTGGTCACCCATACGTTCAGATGTAGCTTGGCCTGAGGCCACGGGGTTGACATCAGAGACAGAGGACGGGACAGAGGACATTGAGGGGTTAGACTGAAAAGATTGTGGCACACCTTGTACAGGAAGGAAGTTCATAAGCATGAGCAAATTACAATGGACCACTCGCTCACATCCTGTGACAGTGTCTTGTATCTTGCATGTGTGTGTGTTGGCATTCTTATCAATGACTGTATAAACAGTTGGCTCCCATCTGTCTGCAATCTTTCTCTTTCCTTGCTCCTTCTTGTTAGCCACAAGCACGCTATCCCCAATCTCAATCGTTGCTCCTTTAACACGTCCGTTATAGAGCCTTGTCTGTCGACCTTGCTCTTTAGTTGCATGTTCCTGAGCAGTCAACATAGCCTCTTTCAAGTCATCAGACAGCTTTGTCACACATCTGTCAAAGTTGGTGACATCAGGGTCAGTCAAGATATTCCCAGACATGACGTCTACTGGAAGTTGTGGCACCCTCCCAAACATTAAGTAAAATAGTGCATAACCCGTTGTTTCATGAGCAGTGCAGTTGTACATGAATGTGAGAGTTTGTAAACATCTAGGCCAGTCCTGCTTTGCCTCAGGAGGAAGAGCTCTGATCATATTGCCAAGCGTTCGATTAAAGCGTTCAACACTGCCATTCCCCATGGGGTGGTATGGGGTAGTGTGAGATTTTCGCACCCCTGACAACCTCAGAAGCTCAGCAATCAGTTCACTCTCAAAGCTTGGACCCTGGTCACTGTGTACTCTCTCAGGGAACCTGTAGATGCAGAAATATCTCTCCCAGAGGACTTTCGCAACTTGTTTGGCTGATTGATCTCTGCAGGCAAAGGCCTGGGCCAGTCTGGTAAAATGATCAGTTATTACTAAAACATCTACAGACTTATTGTGTGAGTCCTCTGTTGACCAGAAGTCAATGCACACGAGTTGCAGTGGGCAGGCAGTGACAATACTATCTAAGGGAGCTCTTCCATCAGGTTCGAGCACTTTGCTCACAATACAACGCTGGCAATGGCAGACATATTCTCTCATGTCTCTGTCCATGTGCAGCCAAAAAAATCTCTGTCTGGCAATGCTCAGGGTTCTGGATTGACCTTGATGGCCCGCGCTGTCATGTACTCCCTTCAAAACCTCAGCCTTTAAGCAGTTAGGTACCACATACTGATGATGTCTTGTCTTTGAAGTCTGACCACATGAAACTCTGTACAAGATGTCATCACTTAAGATGAAGTTTTCCCAGTGCTTAAGTAGTCTTAAAACTTGACGTGACTCTTGTGCTCTTTCTCGCCTGGATGGTCTCCGAGACCTCTCTACATAGAAATAAATCCGAGACAAGATCCTATCTCGCTGCTGTGCATCTCGAAGGTCACCTACTGAATGGACAGGAAGGCTGGGCAGTCCCTCAGTGACAAGTTGGGGTAAGTGACTCACCAGGGCTGCTGCCCAGGTTCTTGCTCCAGAAACCCACTCGGTGTGTGACTGGAAAACAGCAGAGACTTCCTCTGTAGACAAAGACTGGGGCGATGCGTGAAGCGACTGGGCATGAGTGACCTTCATAGTTGTTTCCTTCTCTCTCACCACAGACTGGTTGGCTGATGCTTTAAAGGTCTGGTGAACAGCTCTATCAGACACAGCAGTAGCTTCCCTGACGAATTCACTGAATGGTTCATGGACCAGACGGTAACCAGCAGTTTTGCAAAATGGGACACAGCTGAGAGCGTCAGCAACAACATTCCGTGCACCTGGCACATATTTGATGTCAAAGTTGTAACTGGCAAGTTTTGAGACCCAGCGCTGCTTACAACAGTCAAGTTTAGGTTTAGTCATTATGTGCGTCAATGGGTTATTGTCTGTCCACACTGTAAAATCATGGCCTTTTAACCAGTGGTTACATTTGTCACAAATTGCCCATTTCAATGCAAGAAACTCCAAACGATGAGCTGGATAGTTCTTCTGTGACCATGTCAAGGACTTGCTGGCAAAAGCTATTGGTCTAGGTACTGTGTCACCCTCCCATATCTGTGAAAAAACGGCCCCAAGGCCATCCAAAGACGCATCAGTAGACAGCAAAAAGGGTTGACTGAAGTCTGGATGGGCCAAAACGACAGAACTGACAAGGGCTTGTTTAAGTTTGGTGAACGCATGACTGTGATCAGCAGTCCAATCAGAAGGTTTCAGCTTCCGGCTCGCTGCAGCACATTTTGCCTGTCTGCCTCTTTTCTGTTTCTGACTGGCCAACAGTGAAAACAGGGGCTTTGCTAAGGCAGAGTAACCAGGGATGAAGTGCTGATAGAAGTTCAGCATTCCAAGAAAAGATCTCACACGTTTTTCAGATGGGGTTACACCATCAGCCTCCATCAAGTCACTCACAGTCAGGCTGCATATGCTCTCAACTTTACTTGTGTCTGTAGAAACTCCATGCTCATCGATTATATGACCAAGGGATTTGACTGATTTTCTCAAAAATAGCATTTCTTGGGTGCCAATTTCAAGTTGTGAGCACGAAGTACGCTAAACACCATTTACAAGCAAGCCAGTGCAGTGCTTTCATCTGGAGCAAAAATGAGTATGTCATCCAAGTAGCATAGAAGACTCAGGAAATTTTGATCACCAAAAATGGCAGTCATCATTCTCATAAAGCTCCCTGGACTGTTACAGAGCCCCTGTGGTAACCTGTTGTACTCATAAAGCCCCATAGGTGTAGTGAATGCTGAATGCTTTCTGTCGTAGAGGCATGTTGTAAAATCTCGACATCAGGTCCATGGTACTAAAGAGGAAGTTACCACTAAGTGCAGCTAGGCAATCTGCCTGGTGTGGCAGAGGATGGGCGTCTTTCAAAGTTCTCCTGTTAAGTCACCTGAAATCTGTACACACGCAAATCTCCATTCTTTTTCCAGATAAGGACCAAGGGTGAAGCGTATTCACTTGTCGACTTGCGAATTATGTCTTTTTCCTCCATTTCATTTAGAACCTGTCAAAGTTTTTGGTATTGGCTTGGTCGTACACACCTGAAAGGAAGTCTAAATGGCTTTTCATCAGTCAAATGAATTCTGTGGACAAACCCCTCTGCTTTGCCACAATCAAGGTGGTTGTGTGAGAAAACATCTTCATTTTGAGCAATCAGGTCCACTAACTTGTCTCTACAATTAGATGATGTATCACACTGGCTGATGTCTAGCTCGCTGAGACCAATGGACTTGAGCTTTTCCTCAGTACTTTTAATATCACACTGAATGGAATTGTTTGATATGGCTAAAGTGTTTTGACTGACTAGGCCTAGATCCTCTAAAGCAACACAGGGCACCAGGTCTGCAAGCTTAGCGGTACGTCTCACCAGTATGGGCTTCTCTGAGACATTCATCACTTTCAAGGGGACCCATCCATCTGCCCACAATGGAGTGATGACCCTCGCGACCATAAGCCCTTTGGGTGTGGACCATGCTGACATACTGTAGGTTCTGTCATGACTGCACTACCAGGAGACAAATGAGTGGCTTTAGGCAGTTTTCCCCACAGCAGATACTCATGACCAGGCTCAAGGGAAGTGGCTGAATTGCATCGCACTGTACCAATCTTGTCAGGCATGTCAGGACCTTGCCATCTGTGCAGACCAGCCAGCATGGAAAGAAAATGTTCAGTTTCAGTGTCAGTAGATGATGGCGCAGAGACTGCTACCCAGTACTTACTACACTTCTTAGACTCTCGAAGAATATGTTTTAGCACATTAGTCCCAATTATTAAGTCATTGTGTTGTGCCAACCATAGTGGTTGAAGGACTATCATTCTGCAGTCATAAACTTCCATGTCAATAGAAAGCTGATTTTGGGTGAACTTTTTGACCTCCGACCCCAATAAGAGTCACATCAGTGGAGAATCTCTCTGTTTCAGATACTGCACCAGCAGCAAGGAGAGAACACATGGTAGTTTCACTAATGGTGCACGCCATTGAGCCACTATCTAGCATGGCCCCTAAAGCCACTGTGCCCCCAATCTTCACTGGTGTGTAAAATAAACTGTCACTTCCACCCACAATGTGAGTATTTTGATACACAATATTTGCTGGATGAATGTCAGAACTAACAGAATCAGAGACATCAGTGCCAGGGATGTGGGAGAATTCTTTCTGACCTGTATTGCCTCCCTCCGAATACAGGTCAGCTAGTTTCCCAAAGTTGGGTTGGACTGAGGTGGGACTTTGTTGGGGCAGTCTTGTTTGGAGTGACCTGGGGTTAAGCACTTGAAGCAGAGACGCTCAGACCTACAGTGAGACAAAGTGGAGTGGGTAGCAACCCCGCAAATCTTACATGGAGGTAGACTGAACTGGCTGGGGCATTTCTTGCGACGGTCTGTGTTTTGCCCCACCCTGGTGAGGACCTGCTCGAGCATGCTCATCATGCGATTGAGAACACCCTCCTCTGGCCACCATGCCACCTGTGGTGGCGAGGTACGGTGTGGACGCTGGACATGTTGCTGAATGGGAGCTAAGGCTGAGTGAGGGTCAGAAGTCTGTGACAGAGACATAGCATGGGGACATGATGGGCAGGACGACTGGGGGTAGCAAGACAGTTGGGGGAGAATCAGAGAGTGCACAGTTAGGAGACTCATCGCCAAGCATGGCAGCAGGATAGCTTTTTAGCTGTGGGACATTGTAAGACGGTGTCGAGGCCCTCAACTCTCTTTGATATTCATCTAGTCTGAGCTGAATGTCTCTGGAAGTCCACTTACTGACAGGCTTACAATTCAAAATGGAGGAGAGATGTGGATCATGATAGTGCTTTGCAAACATTTGTGCCACCTCTCCACTAACATTCTCCATTCTCCTACCCTGACATCGCAATCCCTCGTCAGCTATATCTGCAACTTTGTTTAGTCTGATCCAATAATCAACTGGGTTTTCCTTTAGCTTGGGTAGTGTGGAATAAAAGTCCTGCAGGGGAAGTGACGATGAGGACTGACTGAAGTATTGCATTAGAATGTCATATATGAGTTCTGGATTTTGCTTTACATCCAACGTGTCATTGCTCCTCAGAGCTACTGTAACTACATTTCTTGCTTTGCCCAACAGTCTGCCTTGTATCTCCTCTGCTTGTTCAGCTTTTGTGTAAGACTGTTTTCTCATGTGAGCCTTTGTCATGTCTATCCATTCTTGAATTGAATACCTGTCAGAACTGTTTCCCCTAAACACTACAGGGTCACGTTGAGTTTTTATGTGTACTATCACTGGGGTTGTGTTCTTTTGTGCAGAGCTATGTGTCAGGTCAGTCACTGTCTTGTCAGTCACAGGCGTACTACAAGCATTATGTTCTGTAAGTCCAGTTGACATAAGCCTAGCCACAATGGAGTCACCTATTCGCTCTCCTAACTGGCCTACCATATCAGTCAGGTATTGCATGGCAGTGCTGTCACTGTCTGAAGTAGAAACCTGTGCACCCCCCCTTAAAAACTGCTCACTAGGAGACCAACCTGGGCTCAAACTATGCCCTCTACTCCTAACATCACTAGCATGTGTTTGAGGAGCACATACATACCCACTTGACACAGTGCCACCATCCATGTCTCTTAACAGTATACCCCTGCCCCTGCCTATGGAAAAGCCCTTGGCTCCACTGGACTCACTAGTGGTTCCCTCTGCCATTATATGGTTAATGTAACAATGTTAAACAGTAGAAATATCTGAACAGCAATGTTGCAGTAATTAGACTTAAAAAAATTATACACTAAAAAAATTATATCTAAATATTAAATTGCACAGTAGTAGCTTATAGTAGCTCCACTCTCATTAGAAATTAAAGCACTAGACTTGAAATTTAGGTGCAGAGCAGCCCTTAGTGATCATACACAGAAAATCACCACAAAAATGCGATGCGGATTCCCGCAGCGCAGCAGACAACGCAGCAGCCCTCGGCGACCTGCTTGAAGCTGATCCAGACGATCCAGAAGAGGTCACGGCACCAGTGTGACGGCTTTGTTCTCATCGCTGCTCAGATGTGCTGATTAAAAATGGGCTAACGCCGGAGTACCTCACTGTGGCTTTATTTCCCGTCTGCATTCACAAAATAAACATTCATTTCATGAGAATGGCAATCGTGACTGCACTCAAATCTCCAGCAGACTAGAGCTCTGACTTAATAAGGAAACTTAAGAAATATGCAAAAGAAATTCACATACAGAGTTGGCTGGTCCAGTGATCGTCTAGATTTTACAGCACGGCAGTGAGAGTTCTTATATCTTTGAATCTTAACAAATTCTTTAACTTTTACATTGTGCTTTAACAACGTGCCTGCATTCACAAAATAAACATTCGTTTCATGAGAATGGCAATCGCGACTGCACACAAATCTACAAAGAAACGTAAAAAGAAAGTCAAGAGAAAGCAAGCATTCGCCCCATTGCGCATAGCTAACATAATGCATTTCCCTAAAAAAAAACCCATATATGTTAGATAAAACATTAACTTGTTACTACTACAGCACTACTTTCCAAGGATATCAGTTGTACAACTTTTACAGAAACATGTGCATCCAAAGTTTTACAATTACATGAGCTCTTTTATTACAAATATGAAGTTATTCACAGAGCGCGCCGATGCCCAGCTTACCCCCAGCAGACTAGAGCTCTGACTAGAGAGTACAAGAAGCGCAAGAGCTCAAAAAAAAAAGACACAGCAGTGATAGTAAATTACAATTGCAGCTGCGAAGCCTCTTATTTAACCTGGAGTGAATGGGTACGACTTGAAAACCTTTATAGCACGTAAAAACCAGCAAGATAGAAAAATAGAGATTACAATATCTTAAGTATACAGTAATTTTGGATGAATTCACTTTATCTAAATAGGGTTCTTTTTAACTCCTTTACACCCGCCCCCACTGAATGATGGACAAAATTGCTAAAGCTTACACACTATAACAAAAACACATCTGGTGTTAAGGGACAATACACAAGAAGATCAACCATAAAAAGTATCCCCTAAGGATGCAGTGGATAGAGAGTGACCTCAAACTCCCCAGCCAACGACTGGCTGCAAAATGCCTTACACATTCCACACTTACCCAAAACTGTCAGTACATACAGCAGTGTACACAAGTGTTCATCAAATACTATGGCACATCAAGGCCCATCAAAACGTAGACGAAACAAAACCTACGCCTGAAGAGCTTGAACAGAGCTGCAGACAGCCTGAACATTCTGCTGCAACTGCTTAGTAATATCTTGTCTAGATATAGTATAAAGACGTCTGTTTACTGGCCTAATAATATGGCCCAGACTGGTAGTACGGTGTGGTGCAGTGTCACCTAAACAGAAGTGCTGACAGAACCAGCATTATGCTGACTAACAGTCAAAGCATCATCTTTGTCCACAGTCTTATCAGTGTGTCTAGTGTGAGACAGTCCAGAGCTTAAGTGTGATACTTTTTCGGTCAACACGTCATCAGTCAAGACCGTATGAGGCTCACTAACAAATCTTTCCATGAGAATCAGACTGCTGAGTTGGTGTTCCCAAGCGACTGACCCATTCTCTGGTTCACTCTGCAGCGACATGTATCACATGTAAGGCATCAGAATCAGACTTCACACTGCATTGGAGCTGGACAGACAATCATCATTCACAGGATAAGTGGTGCGCACAAGACTGTTCATCTTCCATAACATGTTGAGACTTATCTGGCAGTACAGACACCTGGTCACCCATACGTTCAGATGTAGCTTGACCTAATATTCCTAACCTAACATAATATTCCTTCATTAAGTATTACTCACATTTAATTTTATATAGATAATTTAAGCCCATCTAACTCCCATCTTACTTTTAGCCAAATATCACATCCACTGTAGGAAATGGAGAGGAAACAAACCCTCATTTTCCTGTTTTATGAATGAATTTAAATTGTACTATTTCGTATTACTTAGTTTAAAAGACTGGAAGGTGGCTGGAAGTATTTCTCATCAGATTTCTAAGTCATTATTGTTTTAACCTATTTCCAGTTGTATGGTGTAGCTCCGGGGTGGCAGGGTGGTGTAGTGGTTAGCACTGTTGCCTCACAGCAAGAAGGTCCTGGGTTCGAGCCCAGCGGCTGGTGAGGGCCTTT
>JAODVO010000023.1:67846826-67860014 GCA_025400055.1 Notarius lentiginosus | reverse complement strand
GTTTCATACATTTTTCATTGGTGTCAGATTATTTATAACATATTGGTGATGAACACTAGTCAGAAGGGCCCCCTGGAAATTTTTTGCTTGGGGCCACAACAGACTCTAGAATCGCCTCTGGTGGTGTAGCTCCAGACCCAGTTTTCAGAAATCCCAACCTGACAAAATTAATTTCAGGGAGGTCCCCCCCACCCCCTTTGGGGCTTTTTTTTTGGGGGGGGGACAAATATATTGCTGGGGGGTTCTCACCTAGAAAATTTTGGATTTAGTTGATGTGATTTCCTGCTGTAGTGTAGTTAATGTTACTGAGTTATTGCAAGAGCAGCCAGAGTAGAATGAGAGTAGACAAGAACGAGACAGACATGGCAGCTAGAATGTAAAATGGACGTGTGTTAATAAAGTAAACATAAAACTGAACTAAAGGACTGTTTATTTAGACAATACAACATTTGGCGACGAGGAGACAGTTTGCTAAGAACCCAGAAGCAAGGAAGGACAACAGGGGTTTTATGTCCACGTTTTATGGGTTTTATGGGTTTTAGGGGTTTTATGTTTACAAGTGAGATGAAAATTACTTGTAGCAGAGCTATGTTGGATAATGAACACCAGCAAGGAGCCGCTTGAGCTGCACCAGGACCCAGCTACGCTCAACTGGTCCCGCTGAACCTTGGAGCATCTGATTTATTCACAGAGTATAACCTGTGGAAGGACTCTTACAGCTTTTTCGAAGTTGCCAGTGGAACTATTAATGCACAGGATTTGGTGAGGAGAGCCACTCTGTTGCATTGTATAGGAGCGCCTACGCAGAGGATTTTTGCAAATCTACTGGGAAACAAAGGTACATATGCACAGACTGTTGCCGCTCTAGACACATATTTCACTCCATGGAGAAATGTAGTTCGAGAGAGACACAAGTTTAGGCAGAGAGCTCAGTGCCCTGATGAGTCAGTAGATGCTTTTGTGAATGCATTGAGAGAACTGGCAAAATCATGTGACTTCGGCACACTGGAGAAAGACATGATAAGAGATCAGATAGTGGAGAAATGTGCCATGAAAAAGCTGCACGACAAATTGTTGCAGGATGGACTGAGTTTAGACAAAGCACTGTCAACTGCAAGGGCTTTTGAAGCAGCACAGGCAGAATCCAAACTTTTCACGGGGAGTACTGGTCACAGAACAAGAGACAACCAGGTTCATTTCACTAAGAAAAGTGTGGATCACGGACGGAAAGCTGGAACAGCACAAGGAGGAAGAAGCAGCCAAGAGCAAGTCAACAGCGACACTCAGTGTTACAGATGTGGAATGGATACTCACACAGCAGATGAATGTGGAGCCAAGACAGCGATGTGTCTTTTCTGTCAGAAAACAGGACATTATGCACGCATGTGTTTCAAGAAGAAAAAGAAAGCACAAGCAGAAAAGAACAGTAACAAAAGTAAAGACAGAAATAAGGAGAAAGAAATGACAGTCAGGTAAACCAGTGAGGGCAGTAGTACAGGATGCTTCTGATTCAGAGTCAGATGAGTTTATCCATGCTGTAGATCCTGAAGGTACTGAGACAGTCAAGGTAAATGGACAATGGCTGAAAATGGTCATAGATACAGGAAGTGGTAGAAACTTCATAGGAGAGGACCAGTATAAAAGAACAATGTCCGCTAGAATAAAACTGAAACCAACCAAGAAGAGATTTTACGCCTATGCTCAAACTACTCCACTTAAATGTGTAGGTTACTTTGAGGCAGAAATGAGATGGAAAGACAACATAGTCAAAGATAACATATACGTGATAGAAGGAAATGTAGAAGCACTGCTAGGTAGAAAAACAAGCTTTGAGTTAAAGATACTTAACATGAGAAAAAGTGAACACAATAGGGCAGACAGAGAGATTTGATGAGCTTGTTAAAGAGTACCCACTAGTTTTCAAAGGACTAGGTCAAATCAAAGGTTACAGCCATAAGGTTACAGCCAGTGAAAGAGTCCTGACTGTGGCACAGGGTTTAAGGTGAGTCCCTTATCCCATGTTAGAAGCTGTAAACCAGGAGCTAGATAAGATGCTTGAACAAGGCATAATAGAGGAAGTGAATGAAGGATCAGAATGGGTTTCTAATATCTTGATCATACCCAAGAAAGACACAAAAGAAGTGAGGCTATATGTAGACCTCAGGTAAGTGAATAGAGCAGTGATCAGGGAAAGACACCCAGTACCAACAGTAGATAGCATCTTACAGGCAGTGCAGGGAGCAAAAGTATTTGCTAAGCTAGATGCACGGAACGGGTTTTGGCAGTGTGACTTAGCCCCAGAATCCAGACCCCTGATGACATTCATCACACACAGAGGGTGCTACTGCTTCAGAAAAGTTCCCTTTGGATTATCGAGTGCACCAGAAGCCTACCAGAAGGCTATGGGCTCTATGTTATGTGAAATGCCTGGCACTGTCTGCTACATGGATGATGTAGTGGTCTTCGGAGAGAACGAAGAGCAACTTGAACAGAGACTGAGACAAGTCTTTCAGAGATTCAAGAACAGAGGTCTAACCCTCAACAGGGACAAGTGCATCTTTGGACTACAACAGATTGAGATACTCGGACACATGATCACTACCGAAGGAATCAAACCAGACCTGAGAAAGGTTGAAGCCATCTGCAAAGCACCCAGACCTGAGAACATCCAGCTACTCTGCTCATTCCTAGGAACCTGTGGATTTCTGATGAAATTCATACCAAACTATGCAGACTTATCAGAACCACTATGGAAGCTGACTAGGAAAGGACAAGCATGGGAGTGGACAAATGAAACAGAGATCATCCCAAGCAATGAAAGAAGCATTGGTGAGTGAGCCATGCCTGGCCTACTTTAAACTAGATGCACCCACAGTAGTGATGCAAGTCCAGTTGGACTAGGTGCAGTTTTGTACAGACCCAATCAGATGGACAGAACAAGCCAGTAGCCTATGCAAGCCGTTTATTGACCCCAACAGAACGTCATTATTCTTAGATAGAACATGAGGCTTTAGGATGTGTATGGGCTGTGGAACATTTTAGAATGTACTTGTGGGGGGCCAAGTTTACTCTGCAAACAGACCACAAACCCCTCATTTACATGTTCAACCCAGGGAAAGCAACGCAGTAGGCCAGGCATGGCTCACTCACCGTACAGAGACTTGGCTTGAGACTACAACCATATGACTACAAGATAGAACACATAGTCGGAAAGTCCAATGTAGCGGATTCACTTTCACAACTTCCTTTACCAGAGACAGAGTACAATGAGTATGTGGAAATGTATGTGGCCAGAGTGTTGTCAGTGACTATGCATGAGGTACAAGCCATGCACCTTGAGGAAATAAAACAGAAAATGACAGAGGATGACACACTGAAGCACCTAAAGACAATTGTGGAGACAGGAAACTGGCTGAACCCAGTTCCAGAGGAATTACAGCCTTACAAAAGATGCGCTGGAGAGTTGTGCACATATGATGGACTTGTGCTGAGAGGACACAGGATAGTGCTACCAAGAGCAATGGTGAAACAAGCACTGGGGATCAGACACGAGACTCACCAAGGGGTGGTCCGTACAAAACAATATCTGAGAAGCAAATTCTAGTGGCCCAATATGGACCTAGATGTAGAGAGAGTGATCAGAAACTGCTCCGTCTGTGTGCTCAACCAGCCACTACATGAAGATCAACCCCTCCAACCACTAGAGCTACCACTGAGACCATGGGCTAAGATAAGTGTTGATCTGGTAGGTCCTATCCAAAACCAGTACGTACTAACTGTGATGGACTACTATACTTCCTTTCCAGAGGCTGTAGTCATTTCGGACATTTCCTCAACCACTGTAGTTACAGAACTGACTAAGATATTTGCTAGGTTTGGCGACCCCCTAGAGGCTGTTACTGATAACGGCAGGCAGTTTGTAGGACAGCTTTTTGAGTTATTTCTTAAGTCATGTGGAATTAAGCACATCAGAGCATCACCGTATTATCCAAAGAGCAACAGAAAAATTGAGAGGTTTCACAGATACCTTAAGAAAGCCTTCAGAGCAACCAAGTGTGAAGGAAATACATGGAAAGAGGAACTTCCAAAGATACTAATGGCATACCGCTCAACACCACACAGAGCGTCAGGAGAAACACCAGCCATGCTCATGTTTGGATGAGACATCCACACTAAATGTCCAAACCTGGAGAAGGAAGGTGGAATTCCAAAAGAAAAGGAGAAAGCAAAAGAGATCAGAAATCATCATGAGGAATACGGAACTAAAATGACAGTATGCTGACCAGAACAGCAGAGCAAAGGAGCATAACTTCAAAGTTGGTGATGTAGTCTACATTGCCAGTATGGAGAATGGAAAGCTGGATCCCACATTCAGAGACATTCACTATGTACTACTGAGAAACACCACCGACAACTCCTTTTAACTGGTCAACACAGAGGATGAATCAAAAGTGATCAGGAATGTCAAACATCTCTGCCACACACCTGTGGTAATGGACTTTGATGTTTCTAAGCCTCCATTGGTCCACAACTCTCAAATCAACAATGACACAGTGGATGTGCCGATTGCTGAGACCGCTCCAGCAGTCGAGACCCCATCTGAACCTGACCCACCTGCGTCTGAAGTCATCACTACCAGGAAGGGCTGTGTGATCAGAAAGCCCATCAGATACAGAGAGACTTGAAAACTGAAAAAAAAAAAGGCGAGAGACTCTACCCTTGGTTTGTTAATGTAAAATGGAAGTGAATATGTTTTGATTGATTGACAAGTTTTGTGTCACTGTGATTTGAAAAGAGAATGTTTTTGATTTGGAAAGTTTGAAACAATGTGATTGTTTCGAGATTTATTTAGAAGGAAACTTTTGTTACAGATAGGCTTTTGTTCTAAACAAGGGAGGAAAATGTAGTATAGTAAATGTTACTGAGTTATTGCGAGAGCAGCCAGAGTAGAATGAGAGTAGACGAGAATGAGACAGACATGGCAGCTAGAACGTAAAATGGACGTGTTAATAAAGTAAACATAAAACTGAACTAAAGGACTGTTTATTTAGACAACACAACACCTGCATTCTGGTGGATTTTGGGGTGGCCTTTTGGAGATGAACAATACCTGAATTCACTCAGATTCATAGCTGACATTCTGACTTGGGGACTTAGCTGCCCCCAACCCATAAACTATGATAACTACAATGTGCCATATATTAAGCTCCTTACTGATTGAATGTGGACACCCAGAGTATTCCTTACTCTTATCAGACAAGGGTACATTTTTGTGTAGTCTGATGTAAAATATGTCTTATAGTTTCATTTCTTGGGGCACTCTGCCTCTGCCATGACTCTCCTACTCCTATGCACTGACTGACCGAATCATCGTTAGAGGGAGAACCACACGGAAGATCGTGTCCAGTTCATCTCTTCTCCTCTCCACTGCTTTGGCCAAACAGTACACGCAGAGGCGGGAGAAAACATGCCTCACGTGCTGTCGCTGCCACATTGCAAGCACACGCACATATATGAACCACCAGAGGGCCCGCGCATACACGTTTTTTTTTCCTTAAACAGGAAATACGTGTTGTGAAATTGGCCGCACCCCAAACCACACTCTACCCTACTCAATAGTGTGCCACCATACCACAGGGCCTGTTATTGTGACGTACACAAATTTGTATCTGGTCGGTTTGGGATGAAGCTTGCTCACTTGCTCTAGATTCCGTGAGATTGTATGTAATTTGTAGGCATCAGTGAGCTGCTATCAATATGCAGGAGACTCCTGGAACTTACGGGAGACTTGGGATGTCTGAGTTTTGGGCATCAGTTCCCTCCAGGCCTTGGTTTGCCATGGGTGATGCCTGTGCTCCTAGCTATGGACTGCAGTGAGCTCGTTGCTCATTTTAACCATTCGTGGTTGTCCAGCGCTCTGTGCTGTAGTGCTTGGCATGGTGTTCCAAGTGATGTTGCTTGGTGGTGTCACAGCGGCTGTGCAGGCTGTTTGGGACGTACCGGCGCTCTGCGTGGCAGTGCTTCTGTGCTCACTTTGTGGATCCATAGCATGGTGTTCCAAGTGATGTTGCCCAGCAGCATCGCGGCAGCTGTGCTGGTGCTGTGGGACTTGTTTTTATGCACCTTTTGGTGGGACTGTGGCTGCTACACCATTGGAATGACATCCTGGCCTCTATTTGGTGGACTTTTTTTTTTTTGGTCCCTATAATTTTAAAGCGACATTGGGTTTTGAGAAAGGCGCGATATAAATTGAACTTATTATTATTATTATTATTATTATTATTATTATTATTATTATTATTATTATTATTATCCATCCATTATTCTTAACCACTTATCCTGTTCAGGGTCGCGGGCAAGCTGGAGCCTATCCCAGCTAACTATGGGCGAAAGGCAGGATAAATGCCAGCAAAAAAGGTTATTGGCGATATCAAAATGGGTGTGAACTATGATGTTTTAGAACTGTATAAAATGCGAAATTCTGTCATTATTGATCAGGTCACTCTGCAGACTGTTTTGGCGTTTGTTGCTTGATTTAATAAAACTCCATTTTCTACAACTCCTTGAACTTTGGCTCTTTTTGAAACAGGCAAGTTTCCATGACAATATGTGACTTCCGGTTATGGCGTTGTGCTGAACAGACATGTGTCAGAGCTCCTTTGAAAAGTTTGGCAAATACATACACCAAATATCCTGCATGGAATTTTGTTGACCGTCCCTTTTTTGTCAAAAGTTCAGTGATAACAGAAATGGCTTCGAAATGCTCACAAAGGCTCAAAGATCTATGAAATCAGACACCTTGTCCAACCCAGTGTAACAGGTAGACACCAATGCTAACGCTGAAGATGCGGCTATGGCAGTTAATGCTAGCCCAAGCCAAATCCTTAAATGCAACTCAGACAATGAAGTAAGCCTTTGTGTCAAGCTTTGATCCATCCATCCATTATCTGTAACCGATTATCCTGTTCAGGGTCGCGGGCAAGCTGGAGCCTATCCCAGCTGACTATGGGCGAAATGCTCACAAAGGCTCAAAAATCTATGAAATTAGACACCTTGTCCGACCCAGTGCAACAGGTAGACACCAATGCTAATGCTGAAGATGAGGCTATGGCAGTTAATGCTCGCCCAAGCCAAATCCTTAAGTGCAACTCAGGCAATGAAGTAAGCCTTTGTGTCAAGATTTGATCCATCCATCCATTATCTGTAACCGATTATCCTGTTCAGGGTCGCAGGCAAGCTGGAGCTTATCCCAGCTGACTATGGGCGAGATGCAGGGTACACCCTGGATAAGTCGCCAGGTCATCGCAGGGCTGATACACAGAGACAAACAACCATTCACACCTACAGCCAATTTAGAGCCACCAATTTACCTAACTGCATGTCTTTGGACTGTGGGGGAAACAGGAGCACCCGGAAGAAACCCACACAGACACGGGAAGAATATGCAAACTCCACACAGAAAGGCCCCCGTCAACCACTGGGCACAAACCCAGAACCTTCTTGATGTGAGGCGACAGTGCTAACCACTACACCACCATGTCACATGAATGAATGAATGAATGAATGAATGAATGAATGAATTAATTAATTAATTAATTAATTAATGTACTGTATCTCTCTCCATCAATTTCGCTCTTCTGAGATACTGTAACAAAAATAAATAGCATTTCTCTCCAGAAATTATTTGTAAAAGATCCTGCAAATCCAAATGTAACTTTAATTATTCAAGGTTCAATCTCAGTTCCCTTCTCACCATTTCATATTTTAGACAGTAAATAATAGCATATTCTATTGTTTCTTCTTGACCACAGACTTCGCAGCTTCCTGTATTATGTTTTCTTATTGTTAATAAAGTGCTGTTTAATCCTGTATGACCAAAACGTAGCCTAGATATAACAGTTTCTTTTCTCTGTGTTCTCCTTGTGCTTCTCATCACACTTACTTTTCTTCGAATTCCATAAAACCATCTTCCTGTTCTCTCTTCTTCCCACTGTTTTTGCCACCTTTCTTTCAACTTTTGCTTAATTACAATTTTCATTTCTGTTTTACTGAAGGGTACTCTGATGTCAACTTGATTTGTTCTTGTGGCTTCATTTGCATATTTGTCCGCTATTTAATTTCCTTTGAGTCCTACATTTGCTGGTGTCCAAACTAGTGTCACATTCAGTCCCATCTTTTGAATCCTGTATTGTGTTTGTTGTATCTCTATTACAACATCTGGTCTGCTCTCTGAAGGATTGTACTTCAAGCTGGTTAATGATGCATTGGAATTGGAGCATATTACTGCTCTCAATGGTCTCACGTCTTCCATCCACTGTAGTGCTAACAAAATTGCCAGCATCTCCCCGTATATATTGATGGTCTATCACTGATTCATTTCAAATTTCTAATATTAAATTCTGGAACTATGAATGAGATACTGATTCTATTACCTGTATTCTTTGAAGCATCTGTGTAGATTTAAACAAAATTGCAGTAATTATTTCCTACATAGCTTTTTATTACTTGTAGATCTAAAATAAACTTAGCATTGACAAAAAAACAAACAAACAATGTAAGATCTACTACAACATCAGGAAGAATCCATGGATGTATTGCTGAGAGTGGGACTGTAGGGCTAATGTTTAATTCTGTTATTTGTAGTTCTTTTGCTATCTGCTCAACTGTCCATCCAAAGCTTTTGGTTTTTCTCCTCTCCTTTTTCCAACATGGTTTTAGTGCATCTTGTGTTGGATTTTTTTTCATTACATGTATGTCCTTTTAGATTAACCCAGTAACTTAAAGTCAGCTGTATTTGTTTTTAACTCCAGTGGCATTTCTCCCATTTCCACTTGTAATGCTGATGTTGGAGTTGTTCTGATGGCACCTGAACATAGTCTTAAAGCTTGATATTGGAGCTTGTCTTTTTTTAGAGATGCACTGTATTTGCTGCAGAACCAAATGCTACACAACTGTAATGTAATACTGATCTTAATCTTATGTAAAGTAAATAGTCTTCAGTGATGTTCTCTCTGCTCCCCATTCACTGCCTACCAAACATTTCTTTGCATTTAATGCTTAACATTTGCCAATTATTTTCTGAATATGTACTGTTCATGTCATTCTTTTGTCTCACCATAATCCTCAAAATTTAAATTGTTTCACTTTTTCCAGTTCTTCATTATATAATTTCAATTTTAAGTTATTGGCAACTCTTTTCCTTGTAAAGAACATTATCTTTGTTTAATCAACTGAAATTTTAAATCCACACTTAAATGACCATTCTTCTATTTTAGCAATAGCTTCTTGTAGTTTCTTTACAATACATTCCAGATTCTTAAACCTCTTCCAAATTGCCCCATCATCCCAAAAAGAGAGAATCCCATTCCTTTCTCTAACCTTAAAAAACATAATTTATCATAATAGAAAATAACAAAGGACTCACTATACTTCCTTGAGGCATTCATTTTCAGCAAGATAATTTCCTGAGTAGCATCTTCCTACTCTTACTTGAATTAAAAAGTATTTTACCCGTCAATAAATTGGTCCTTTAATCCCTAATTTACTTCATTTAATAAATAATCCTTCCCTCCACATCATATCATAAGCCTTCTCTATGTGGAAAAAAATGGCTACCACACTTTTCCTATTAATCTGTCCTTTCCTAACTTCGTGTTCTAAACATATATCTGGGTCCATAGTGTTTCTGTCTCTTCTGAATCCATTTGATACTTTGATAAACTTCCTTTATTTTCTACATAATTTGTTAGTCTTTCATTTGCCATTCTCTCTATAATTTTGCATATATTGGAAGTTAATGCAATAGGCCAATAGTTCCTTGGGTTTGTGCAATCTTTTCCTGGCTTACGTATTGGGACTATGGCAGCTTCTTTCCAGCTTTGTGGTAATTTCCCTTTTTCCCAAACTTTATTATACAATTCCAGTAAAATGTCCTTTGATGTTTCACTAAGATGATTGATCATGATGTAACATGTTTCATCTTTCCCTAGTGATGATTTCTTAGTTTTTCTGAGTGCATGATTCAATTCTGCCTTTGTGAATGGTACACTTGTTAAATCACTGCTATCTTCATCTTGCTGTAATAGTTCCTCATTCTTGGCCACTGTAGCATCCATTCCTCTTTGCTTCTCTTCAGTAATATTATTGGAGCTATGAACTTTTACAAAACATCTCAATTTTCTCATCTGTCACAGCTGAAGTTCTGTTGTCAATTAAGATTGGATATCCATACTCCTTTAATCCTATTCATTCTTTTTATCATTTCCCATATTTTAGCAATTTCTCTTTCTCTTCCTACCAAATTACAAAATGTTTTCCAAAAAACCTTCTTTGCACTTGTAATTGTTTTTCTTACATTAGCTTGCAACCTAATTCAATAAGATTCTGGAAGATTTCTTTTTAACATTCTAAAAGCTTAATTTTGAGATTTTATAGCACTTTCACATTCCTTTGTCCACCATGGCACAATTTTCTTTTTATGCTTAGCTCTCTTCCTTTGAATTGTTTGTTTTGTGGCCATTAGAATGGCTTCACAGACACAGGTTTAATTCATCAACATCCTGATTAACATCCACTTTTTGCATTTCTTTATCACTAATCTGTTTGAATTTTTCCCCAGTCAGCACTGTTGAAAACCCATTTATCTAATCCTCCAGTACTATATTCTTCTAGATTCATGCCTATCTCAATTATTATAGGAGAACCATCACTTCCTACTGTTGTTTCTTTTATAATTTCCCAAGTGCAAATACCTGCCATACATTCAGATACTAAGGTAAGCTCTATGGCAGATCCCATACCACTTCTTACATCTATTCTTGTATCATTTCCATCATTGAGGCATACTAGGCTTTTGATATCCATTAGCTCCTCAATCACCTCTCCATTCCCATCATTATAACCATCCCATAACGTACTATGTGCATTAAAATCTCCACAACATATACTTATTTCATCTAGGTTTATAGATAGTTCCTCTAGTGACTCCAATGAAAGCTTCTTACAAGGGTTGTAAAAATTAAGTACTTTTAATAATATCTTTTGTCCAAATTTTAATTGGTATCACCTCTAAATGTTTACCTTTCTTCAAAATTCTATATTGCATTTCTTGATGTACAAACACTATACAGCCACCTCCATTTCCCTCCACTCTATCTCTACATTTACTCATATCCTTTAATTATAAAATCTAATTCTGGTTTAAGCCAAGTTTCCTGAATAGATATAATCTCTGGTTTATTTCTGAAACTGTTAATAAAGCCTTTAAATTCCTGACCATTTGCTATTAAACTCCTTGCATTCCACTGAAGAATGATAGTCCAGTCTTCTCTCCATAGGCTGCTGGTTTCCCATCTGCCTCAAGCCTTCTGGTGATTTGTTCCCAGGAAAGATCTTTCATATCCAATAATTTTTCAGCTCCCTTCATGATTATCTTAATTTTCTTTCTTTTGTGTTTAACTTGATCTGTGCAGTTGATAACATAGGCAATAAACAAAATTATCTTATCCATGTTCAGTTCTGCAGGTCTATTACTGTAGCTTCCTGTCTTTGACCTCCTCCTGATCTTGAACTTTTATCTGTTGCCTTCTGTCCTTGCACTCCCTTCACTGCTTCAGCATAACTGATGTTGTTAGCCATTTTCACTTGCTGAATCTTCACTGCCGTTTTCCTAACTTCACAACCCCAATATGTCACACTGTGCTGGCCACCACAATTACAACATTTAGCCTGTACATATCCTTCACAATCTTCAAATCTATGTTCATCTCTGCATTTCGGACACCTTTGCTTTCCTATGCAGGCCATCACTATGTGCCCATACCTCTAGCATTTGTAACACAGTAGCAGAGGAGGAACATACAGTAAAGCCTGACTGGGAAACTCATACAGCCTATCTTTACTTTATCCAGGAGTATCAAGTCCTGAAACTCTAGTAGCACTGACAGACTTTACTCTCTCTCACTATTCACTGTTCTCAACAATCTCTTCAATCTTCTCACCTCACCTCCTTGAATGTTTTGCTTTATTTCCTCCAGATCTTCATGAACAGTAATGCCAGTTATAATTCCATGGGTCACCTTATTCTCACCACCCAACCCTGATCCATACTACTTCACAGCTTTGTCTCTGAGATGTTTGGAGTGCTCCTTGGTGTTCATGTTGCTTGCTTAGTAGTGTTAGAGTCAGGGTCCTTCCAGAACAGGCTGATTTATGCAGACATCATGTGACCGATCATGTGACACTTTGCACACAGGTGGCTCTTAATCAACTAATTATGTGACTTATGAAGTTAATTGGTTGGACCAGCTCTTATTTAGGAGTTTCATATGAAAGGGGGTGAATACCTATACACAGTCCAGATTTCTGTTTTTTTATCTTAATTATTGTTTGTGTCACAGTAAAACAAAATTTGCACCTTTAAAGTGGTAGGCATGTTGTGTAAATCAAATGGTGCTAACCCCCCCAAAATACATTTTATTTCCAGCTTTTAATACAACAAAACAGGACAAACACCAAGGGGGATGAATACTTTTGCAAGACACTGTATATACTCACACATCACAGTATAAATTCAAGAAATTGTTTTAAAATGTTTTAAATAATGGAATAAAGATGTAAACAATAAAAATAATTATAAAAATGAATACATAAATTATTAATATATATTAATTCATATTTAAATTAAAATATGCATAAAATGCAGACAAAAGCTTAATTGTGCAGTAATATATTATGTGAATAAATTGTATGTGAAAACATAAAAAATAGCTCAGATATTCAAGACAGCCATAATTGTGTTTTTCATTATATAATATCTTCAGGAATGAATGATGAATGTAATCATGACCTTCCTCATGACCTTTTACTTGCTAAACTTAAGGCCTATAACTTATCTAATAATAGTATAGGCCTTCTAACTAGTTATCTTAGTGATCGATCCCAGAGGGTTAAAATCGGTGACACCACATCGGAGTGGTCCACCGTATCCAGAGGTGTCCCTCAGGGATCGGTCCTAGGACCTTTGTTGTTTAATATTTTTATTAACGATCTTATGTTTCTTGACCTTACTTCTAGTATTAGTTCCTATGCCGATGATACACAGTTATACGCCAGCGACACTAAAGCTGACTCATTGCAACAAGCAATTAATGCTGATCTTGATACCATCAATGAATGGTTTACTAATAA
>JAODVO010000023.1:66635945-66649070 GCA_025400055.1 Notarius lentiginosus | reverse complement strand
CTAGGCTTTGTGGATCTTTGAAGGATTTCTGCTGGTGGATCTGGGGGTTCTCTGAAAGCAGACTTACGGATTTGCAGAGGTTGAAGGACCTCTCAGGGAGGAGAACATCAGCTTCTTCCACATCCAATAGCTGGGAGTGGTTCGAGTTAACCTGATCGGGTTTTATCTCCTTGAAGATGTTCAGGCTGCTGGAGTTCATCTTCTCAGGTTTGAGTTCTCCAAGTTGGCGGAGCCTACTTGAGTTGAACTCTTCATTTGAGTTGAGTTGGTCTGGAAAAACCTCTCTAACAGGGTTCCAACTGTGAGAGTTGAGCTCTGTATTCGAGTTACAGTGAACCGGTTCTGGTTTGGACAGCCTGCTTGAGTTGAGTTCTGTGTTTGAGTTGCACTGCACGGTATTTGACTTGGACTCCTCTCTCAGCGAGAACAGGCTGCTCCAGTTAAACTGGTCCGACTTGTGCTGTAGACTAGTCAAGTTTAGTTTTTCGTTTGAGTCGGCCTGGTCTGGTCTACGTTCCCTCGCCAAGTCCAGGCTCCTCGAGTTGAGCTCTCTGTTCGAGTTACAATCTTTAACTGAGCCAACTTGACTTTTTTTGCTCTCCCCATCTGGCTCAGGCTCGTCTGGACCCTGGTAGATGCTCCAGCTGGGTTTGGTTGTGGCTCTGATCTTCTCAGTAGGGGAGATGCTCTGATCAGGGAAGGTGAGTGGAGCGAACACATGGAGCGGTGCCAAGGCCTGCCTGCTGATGGTGGTGTTGTTCTGACTGTGTTGTGTCAGAGAGTGGGCGTGTCCTTGCAGACTCACAGACTCTCCCATGATCGTTCCCTGAGCTCTCGGAGTAAACCCGGCATCTCCACACTGCTTCTCCTCAGGGGGACTCTGCTCCAAAATCGGACTGGAATGGCACACAAGGGTTCGGTGAATGAGTTGATGGATGTAGCTGTGAGCGTGTGATGGGACTGGCTCAATTTTATTTAAAAAAAAAAAATCACACCATAAAAATGCATTTTGTTTTCAACTTGGAGCTAACTTCACTCGGTGACAAAGCGTAACTCGATGAGCTGAGTAGTTTAGCGAGGCGTTTCAGAGAAGGGGGGGGAGGGGGGAATCTCACACACGTCAATCCTCAGTGCTTTTATCTAGAAATCTCTAATCATCACAAGATGTGATTTATAGAAAATGTACCGTAATGTAATACTCAACACGTTAATTAGCATTCGGCCGCAACATGCTAATCACTGAACACCCGTTTAATCCCCTTTATATTTCAGAACTGAAGCACAAGTTCAGCAGCAGTACCTCAGTTTGGCAGGCTGGCGCAGGTACGGGTTTTCCACTGCTCCACTTTCCACTAAAACACAGAAAAAATGCATTTTTAAAACAAACACAAGGCATTTTCACTGATAAATAGAACACTTAATACAGGTTAGTGTGTGCGCGCGCGCACCTTGACTGTGCTGCGTCTCCCTGGAGTACAGTGTAGTGGGATGGAGTGGTGTGGACACTAAGTGGGCAGAGAGAGCAAAGTCTTGCGTTTGATTGGGGAAGGAGGCCATGGGGGCGTGTCCAGAACCCCAGATTGTGCTGTCATCCGTAAGAGACTCCACCCCAAGGGAACCGACCTAAAGGGGGAGGGGTAAGAGAACCACATCAAACGCACAGGGCCGTGCTGTACCTGTCATCATCAGTTCCCCTCAGTTTAAGACACCTAGTGGTGGGAAGTGCGTGTGTAAAATTCTCCAAGCCTTCAGCTACACGGTTCTCACAGCCAACACCCCACCCCTCCCTCTAATCACAGCTGATACACACTTCCAAGTAATTAGGGAAAGTCAATGAGTGTGGATTAGAAGAGTGCAGGAACACCAAGTTTTTCCCCAACGAGCACGAAGAATACGCTCAGCAAGACCAATATCCACAAGGCAGCAGGTCGGGTGCTGAAAGACTGCGCAGAGGAGCTGAAGGATGTCCTCAGACATTTTTAACACCTCCTCCTTGAGTCAGGCTGTTATCCACAGACGCTTCAAAAACCACCATCATCATACCTGTACCAAAGAACTTCTCTCCATCCTGCTTCAGTGACGACTGCTCTGTTGTACTGACCCCCATGATCATGAAGGGCTTTGAAAGGCCAGTGATGCAACATATTAAGCTAAAACACCCCACCCCACCCTTCCTCCAACCCTGGACCCCTTTCGGTTTGCGTATCGGGCCAACTGGTCCACTGATGGCGCAATCTCCTCTGCCCTCGCCCAACTGGACACAATACTCACATGTGAGGATGCAGTTCATGGACTTCAGTTCAGCTTTTAATACAATCATCATCCCTCAACAGCTGACTGGGAAACTGGACCTGAACACCTCACTCTGTGATTGGTTGCTGGACTTTCTCTCCAAGAGGCCACAATCAGTAAGGATCAGCAACAAGGCATCAGGCACCATCATGGGGGTCCCACAAGGGTGTGTGCGCAGTCCCGTGCTGTTCACCTTGTTGACCCACGACTTTTGTGATGACACAAAAAAAAAAACCCCGAGAGATTTTATCAATTTCCAGAAGGCCCACACCCATCAATGGAGCTGCTGTGGAACAGGTGAGCAGTACCAAATTCATCACAGAGGACCTCTCCTGGAAGAACACCACGGTCTCACTGGCCAGGAAAGCCCAGCAGCACCTCCATTTCCTCTGGAAGCTGAAGAGAGCTGGAGCCCCGACATCAATCATGCACACTTTCTACTGCGGCACCACTGAGAGCATTCTGACCAGCTGCATCACTGTGTGGTTCAGGAGCTGCACAGCTGCCAATCGCCAGTGCACAGTGGATGCAGCCGAGATGATCACTGGTGCCTCATCATCCCCCTCCTGGGCACTGCGAGTAACCCCACCCACCTCCAGTCCCCTTACCTCCTCGCTCCATCAGACTCACAAACCGCTTCATACACCACGCTGTCAGGATGCTGAACCCCCCCCCCCTCCTCATTCACACCTCCAAATAACTCCGTGCGACTGCATCATCTGTAGACTTGTTCAATAAAACCAGGCACTTGTCACTTTACGACTACTTACAAAAAAAGACATCCGTTCACTATTCAACCTGTAAACGGAACCTTATTTGCACATTGTAGATTCTCCCATATCCGTCTGCACCATTTCTGCTTGTGTGTGCCTTTTTATACTCGTATATAAACATACGCACGTGAGAGACTTTGTTTAAAAAAAAAAAAACCTTCTGTTTATTTTTATTTACACCGGGGGTCCTAGAGAAACAATCTTTCAATCCCATTTACAGAAAGTCCTGTACATAAAGCAGAATTAACAAAGTTAACTTGACCACTCACAGCAGCTTTAGAGACCGGGATGTCCGTAAGGGCACGAAGTGCTGCAGGTTTGGGCCTCATCACCACCTGCAGATCCACACTGTCTCACACACACACAAAAATTGTTTTCTCTCTTTTCAAGTCCCCCTCCCATCTCGTTCCCCTCTTTTTATATATTTCTTTGTTTTTTCTCCTTTTGTCTATTCCTTTAATTCCCCCCCCTCTTTCTTTTCTTCATATTTACCTTCTGTTCTTGCCGTTTTCATCCTGATAAACCTCGAACGCTGCTGAGGAGGAGGCCTTCACTGAGGACGCAAACCCTTCACACACACCAGATTAATACATCAGTGTTGGTACAGCACATGAATCAAGGTGCATAAAATCCAGTTCTTCAGTAAAGACACACACACACACACACACACACACACACACACCAGGGGTTCTGCAGTTCCTTCCGAAGTGGTCTTCCTCAGCAACGTTCATGTGTGTGGTGTTGAACAGCGAGTCCTGGAGCACAGTCAGTCCCTGGAACATGTTCCCGATCAGATCTACACAAGGAGTGCGTGGACACACACACACACACACACACACTGAACCAATCAACACCAGCCTGAACACACACACTCCCAAATCTGCTCATTCACACTGAACACCCTGAAACAGCAGCTTTGATCTGCCACCCGTCTCTCAGTAAACTCCCTCAACACTAAAACATGAGGCACGAGTCACTCTATCTGCGTCATCAGAACTAATTACTACAATTCTCTACCTTCACATGTGCGGTGCTTCAGTGCACTTCATTAGGAACACTACAATAACACTGGGTAGATCCTCCCTCGGCTCTCTAAACAGCCCCAGTTCTTCATGGCACGGACTCCACATGATGTTGGAAATATTCCTTTGAGTTTCTGCTGTGCATCACACAACTCGTGCAGATCTTTCAGGTGCGCTTCCATGCTGCTGTTCTCCTGTTCCACCACATCCCGAAGGCGTTCTCCTGGACTCGGATCACTGAACTCAGGGTCGTGTTCAGGAAACCAGCATTATGCTGGAAGTAGACGTTAGATGGTGGTCAACTGTGGCCATGATGGGATGCAACAACGATGATCAAATACACTGTGGCATTCAAGAAAAGATCGAGTTGTATTAACGGCCCCAAGCGTGCCAAGAAAACATTCCCCACACCATTACACCACCACCACCAGCCTGGACTGTTGACACAAGGCAGATTGGGTCCACGGATTCATGCTGTTGGTGCCAAATTCTGACCCGACCCGACCATCTGTGTTCCTCAGCCCAGGCTACGTTTTCACAGTCTTCCTCTGTCCAGTTTCGGGGAGTCTGTGCCCACTGCAGCCTCAGCGTTCTGTTCCTGGCTGATGGAAGAGGAACCTGACGTGGTCTTCTGCTGTTGTAGCCCACTCGCCTCGAGGTTCGATGTGTTGTGCATTCTGAGGTGCTTTTCTGCTCACCGCCATTGTACAGAGTGGTGACCCGAGTTACTGTAATCGGTCAGATTAAACCAGTCTGGTTAGTCGCCGCTGACCCTCTCGCATCAAGGTGTTTCCATCAGCAGAACGACCCCTCACTGGATATTCTGTTCTTCACCGCACTGTTCTGAGTAAACTACAGAGACAGCTGTGTGAGAAAATCCCAGGAGATCAAGCAGTTATAGAAAACTCAGACCATACTGATGTTTGATGTGATCATTACCCGATGTGGCTGGCGTGTACCTGCATGATTTTATACTGTACACTGCGCTGCTGCTACACAGTTGGCTGATGAGATAACTGCATGAATGAGTCGGTGTACCACTGTTCCTAATGAAGTTCTCAGTGAGTGTAATATAAACACATCTAGGGGGGCTGCTATGCCATAGCCATAGTAATCTTCGCCCTTTCACTGTACAGCATTGAACAGACCAATCCCTGTACTCGACGACATGTTCTATTTCCGCCCATTCTTCTGACTCCCTGTAATGGTATTGGATACAGAGATGATACCAGATACCAAATACAGTGACGTCACAACTGTGCCTGAAACCCGCGGTGGAATCGAAATTCCTTCTCTCTAGCGAAGGATTCCATGCATGAAAGAGAAGCCGTGCATCGGTGCTACAGAAGGAAAAAGAACGAGCTATTGATACCGAACCTTTAGCCAAAGTTCAATGTATTTGACCTTCGCAGAGTTGTAATAATAACTGAATCGGTTAGTTACTGCAGCCCGCACAGTATTTCAAAGAGAAAAGGTGACCAGATCCCTTTTCCCTTTCTCAACGTCGACGAACTATAAACAAGATTCCTTCCAGATCATCAGATGACCGACAGGACACCGAAGATCTTCAGCTGACGAGCTAAAAGTGAAAGGAACAACTGCTTCCTTCCGAGATCTGTACCCCGCGCTGTCTTTGGATATGGAAGGTGCACTTTCAATCACTAACAAGAGCGATCTCACATAAGGCTGGCATCTGGGCAATTGTTAGCTTTAGTTGTGACTAGTGAAGAGTGTTGTTCGTTTGAATTCATTTATGGTTTAAATGTACGCATTTTGATTCACATGAAAGTCGGTCTTAGACCGCTTGTTGTTTGATTTACTTTGTTTACTATCTGGATTTAGTTAGATCGTGCATGCGTTCTCTCTCTCTCTCTCTCTTTTTAACTCCCCCCATCGTACTCCACTCCTTAACATTGGGATTTCAGGAGTAGCTAAGGGTTGAGTAGAATTTGGGTTTAAGGCCTAGCCAAAACTAGTTTAAACTACAGATTCCTTTGTTCTTCTTTTTCACACGATCCCCTTGTCTCTAGGTGTGGCCTGGCATGACTCGCGCGTTCCATTCACACACACACGCGCGCGCGCGCGCACACACACACATGATTTCCCCATCACATTTTAACATCCACTCTCCCCTACACTGTAACACTGGCATACAGCTTATTACTTCTGATCACCATTAGTGCCTTAATTATCATATACACTACCGATTCTTATTTGTATACACTGTATCACCATTTATATTGAAGTATTCCTTGGCTGCTATTGTTGCTATATCTGATCAGTATTACTTTGTTAATTCATGTCAGCTATTTCAATAAATGGTATCTTTGGAATAAACTGTGTCCTGTTTATTGCTACAACATTCACTGAATGCCAACCTCTGCCAACCAAGTATTCTAATTGCCTTTGCCCATTTGGTTGTTATATGAATGTTATAGATCTAGAGTAAACATATTACATTAGAGCTACAATACTCACTAAAACTATAGCAACATTACCTCTAAGTTACTCCATTGATTTTAATAGTTTAGCTATAAAATATTAGACACTTGAATTAATGATTAATTAATTCATGAGACTGATCCTTTTTTACATGAGACAGATTTGATAAGCCTATTGCACCTACACTTCTTATTTTCTTAGCTACCTGCCCGCTTCTTACTTATTTACTGAAATATGTGGGTAAATTGTCTTACTTACTTAACATACATAAATAAGGTATTAATTTACTTGCTTAAATACTACTTTTTACTTTGTGACATACTTAGTTTATTTACTTCCTTAACTGCTTACCTTACATACTTCCTTCTTACATTCCTACATTTTTGTACACATACTTACTTAACTCAAATACTGTAATTTCTACATCCTTCTTATTTTCTTTGATACCTGCTTCCCTTTTCATCATTTACTTAAATACTTAAGTAATTGATCACCATAAGTAATCAGACACTATGTACCCAATCCATACCAAGTTTTATGCAAGAATTCCAAACCAAATCTTTATTTTTTTAACCAAACTTCCAGAGATAACCCCCAAATGTCAGACCAAGTATAAATTTTAACCAGATAACTCTGACCAAATCTAAATGCTTGCCAAATATTCTTGACCCGATGCAAACTTAATCCAAGATTTAAATACTTAATTCGATTACTATTCCATCCCAAATCCTTTTTTTTCCACCAAATAGTCCAGGGAAGGGGGAAAAAAAAGCTTTAACCAGTATACTACACCAAATCCAATCTTTAACAATATCCTAGACCAAATGCAGACTTTAGCCAGATCTCCCAGTCCAAATTCAAATTTTAGCATGATATCCCAGTCCAAATCCAAACTGTAGCATGATATCCCAATCCAAATCCAAATTTTAGCATGACATCCCAGTTCAAGTACAAACTTTAGCATGATATCTTGGTCAAAATCCAAATTTTAGCATGATATTTTAGTCCAAATTCAAACTGTAGCACAATAACCCAGTCCAAATTAAAACTGTAGCCAGATATCCTGGTTTAAATCCAAACTGTAGTCAGACATCCCAGTCCAAATCCAAACTACAGCATGATATCCCAGTCCAAATCCAAAATATAGCATGATATCCCAGTCCAAATCTAAATTTTAGCATGGCATCCCAGCTCAAGTACAAGCTGTAGCATGATATCATGGTCCCAATCCAAACTGTAGCATGATATCTTGGTCCAGATCCAAACTGTAGCACAATATCTTGGTCCAGATCCAAACTGTAGCACAATATCTCAGTCCAAATTCAAACTGTAGCCAGACATCCCAGTCCAAATCCAAACTGCAGCCAGACATCCTAGTCCAAATCCAAATTTTAACATGACATCCCAATTCAAGTACAAACTTTAGCATGATATCCTGGTCCAAATCCAAACTGTAACCTACTTATTAAGTTAATATACATACATAAGCTATTTATTTACTATTTAAATACTTACTTCTGACTTTGTTACATGCTTAATTTACTTCATTTATTTCATTTATTTACTTCCTTAATTACTTACTGTATATCATTACTTCACTTACAGACTTCCTTCTTACTTTCTTATATTTTTTTGCAGAGAGAGAGAGAGAGAGAGAGAGAGAGAGAGAGAGAGAGTCTATCCTGAATAACAGTGTGCCTTTCGAGCCAACAGGTCCACCATCGATATGATTTTCTCACTGAGACAGCTGCAGGAGAAATGCAGGGAGCAGGGATAACCATTCTTCATAGCCTTCACAGACCTCACGAAGGCCTTCAACCTGGCCAGTAGGGATGGCTTTTGAAGATCCTCTCTCAGGTTGGCTGCCCACCTAGGCTCCTCAGCATCATCAGATTGTTCCATGATGACATGAAGGGCACCATGGTCTTTGATGGCTCAATATCAGACATCTTCAACAAAGTGGAGTGAAACAGGGCTGTGTCCTCACACCCAACCTGTTCGGGATTTTCTTCACTGTCCTGTTGAAGCACGCCTTGAGACCTGCTAGAGAAGGTATTTTCTCCAGACCAGGTCAGATGGTAAGCTCTTCAACCTCTCCAGACTAAAAGCAAAGTCAAACGTTTGGCTGAGACATCTGTGTGACTTCCTTTTGCAGATGATACAGCACTTACAGCTCACTCAGTTGAAGACATTCAGCAGCTCATGAACTGATTCAGTGAGGCTTGCCATGACTTTGGGCTCACCATCAGCCTAAAGAAAACACAGGTATTGGGACAGGATGTCAACTCTCCACCTGCCATCAGAATCGTTGATTTTGAACTGGATGTTGTCCATGACTTCGTGTACCTGGGCTCAAAGATCTCAGGCTCCCTCTCTCTTGACACAGAGCTCAACAGGCACGTTGGCAAGGCAACTACCACCATGTCCAAACTGACAAAGAGAGTATGGGACAATAGTATGCTTATGGAGCACACAAAAATCCAGGTCTACAGAGCTTGCGTTGTGAGCACCCTCCTGTATGGCAGCGAGTCTTGAACCCTGCATGCCCAACAGGAACAAAAGCTCAGCACTTTCCACATGCGCTGTCTCTGACACATCCTGCACATCCCTTGGCAGGACAAAGTCCCCAACAACACTGTCCTGGAGAAAAATGGAATTCTCAGCATGTACACACTGCTGAAACAGAGATGGATGTGATGGCTTGGTCATGTAGTGCCGATGGCCGGATTCCCAAGGATCTCTTCTATGGAGAATTGGTCAAAGGAAAACATCCCACAGGCAGACCAAAACTGTGCTACAAAGACATTTGCAAGAGGGACATGAATGCTCTGAGCATTGACCTGAACACCTGGGAAGCAGTAGGGTCAGATCGACCACCCTGGAGACAGACTGTGCAGAAAGGCCTCTGCAAGTTTGAAGAGACAATTGTTGAGCTGTCTGAGGCAAAGAGAAGGAGGAGGAAGGTCAAATCCCAGTCAGACAGACCAGCATCAGGCTACACCTGTCCTCAGTGTGGGAGGGATTGTCACTCCCGCATTGGCCTGTCCAGCCACGCAATGCTGCATTAGAACAACCCAGAGAGCAACTTCATAATCTCCCGAGACTGACGGATGCCCAATAATTACCTACTTCACTTACAGACTTCCTTCTTATTTTCTTACAATGTTTTTACTTACATACTTACTTACCCTTTCTATTTAACATACTTACTTACTCAGTTAAGTACTTGCTTTACTTTTCATAATTACTTCATTTTTTCTTGATGACTTCCTTGCTTTCCATGAGGCTACAGTAGGCATATCCATCATCAAATAACTTCATTTCCAGACACATTTCTCAACACCCCAGTTTTCGAATTTTTTTTTTTTAAGTTCCCCAACCTGAGAAACAAATGGAAATGGCACAGTTTAAGTGAATAGAGAAATGATTGTGGCTTTATGTTCCAGGAAATTATATAGTTTAATAGGACAAGGCTGAGAAGTTGAACACTTACGGTTGATAGTTTCCCTGTCTGCATATTTTATCTACAGACGAAACTAGTTTACACTTGAATAAAGCAATCACTTAAAGGTTCATTAGGATCTGTGAACTTAATTGTCCTTAAATATACAGATTTAAAGGGTTTGTACAGATGCTTGATAGTCTTATTATACCTGATTTCCAAAGATTTGAAATGTACTAAACCTCTCAAGGTCCCAGCTCATTTAATTATTCATCGTAAAACATATTAGGTAGTAATTATATTCATTTAGTAACTCGAGTGAAAACTGAGAGAAAAGGGATGGATTTACAAAAGCGAGAATGTAAGAGTGAAGACAGGGCCCAGGGAGATTAATGGATTCATTTTGGACATGACTAGTGAATGGCTTGACGTTTCCATTTTATGTGGAAGAAAAAAAATAAGCCATTTTATCATTTCATACATCTGTAGTAGTGAAGCTTTCCTTGTGTGTGTGTGTGTGTGTGTGTGTGTGTGTGTGTGTGTGTTGTTTTCACACAGATAGACATAAGTTATTTTGGTGAAACCAAACAATCGCTGATGACAAAACATGTTTTTGTGCCAATGGAAGTGATTCCTGAGTATTCGGAGTACTGTATTATGCCAGTCGTATTGTGCAATTCAATTCATTGTTGTTTGTCTGTGGCAATAATGGTGATAAAATTGTAATAAGCAAAAAAAAAAAATACTGATCAACTGATGAACTAATAAATAAATAATGTTATGAACTATAATAAATATTAAGAATAAATGCCATGAGCTACTTGTGCGTGATCTGCTATATGCTGACGACACTGCTCTTGTGGCACAATCCCATGAAGAACTTCAGGCAATGTTGGACTGCTTTGCCGTGACATTGACAGCCTTCGGTCTAAGTATCAATACTGGAAAGATAAAAGTGCTGTACCAACCACCTCCTGGTATTTTGCATGATCATCCTAAAGTGCATATAAATGGTGAGATCATCAAATCGGTGAAAGAGTTCACATATCTTGGAAGCATTATCTCTGCAGATAACTCAATCGACCGAGACATCTTGCGGAGAATACAGAGCACCAGTGCAGCATATGGAGCCCTGCAGAACCAGGTGTGGGCACAGAAAAGCATTAAACTGGAGACAAAATGTAAATTATATCATGTCTTCATACTACCATGCCTCCTGTACTCAGTTGAAACATACACCTTATATCACTGACATCTGAATAAGCTCACTACCGTGCAACTGTGACATCTCCGAAGAATCATGGGCATCAAATGGTGGCAGCGCATTCCTAACATGGAAGTGTGAAACTATGCCGGCATGAGAAGTGCAGAAGCAGTCCTCACACAGTCACAACTACACTAGGCTGGTCACATCATCCGCGTGCCGAGTGAATTACTTCCACGAAACATCTTCTACAGTGAGCTCAGAGACAGAACAAGCCCAATCGGAAGGCCAAATCTGTGATATAAAGACACGTTGAAAGCAAACATCAAGTATACAGATGAGCAGTTAGTCAACAACTGGGAAGAGGTAGCAATGGACCAATGATGTTGGTGTGGCATCGTGAACTCTAAGGCGGAGACAATTGAAAAGAACCGGCAAGTGAAATACTAGCAACAAAGTGCAGCAAGACGCGCCAAACGGACACTAATCCAGTCATAGTCGGCAATGACTGATGGCCAGAGAAAAAGAGCAAAATACAATGAGCTTGGATGAAGGTAAATTATACAAAATTTTGTAAACACACATCAAACACAAAGTGTATAAATGCACAAAATACTGCAGAACCCAATCTGGAAACAAACAGATTTGATCTACAGATTAAATGTGTTTCCATTTAAACATTTCACAATTTCAAAGAAATTTCAGAAAAGCAAGAAAAACATGTGCCCGCTAAAGTCATGAGAAAATAGCGTAAAAAGATAAAAATGAAGAAAAGACTAAAATCCAACAAAAAAAGATGACAATCCCCAAAGTACATGAGTCACTCTCTCTATCATGCATGCATGTTGCAATATTAACAGGAATCTGTTTTATAAAGCACTTTACTGATGACTGTTAGTTTCCTCGACACTTTAATTCCCAATACTATGGTTCTTGTGATGTATTCGTTTCCATTTGGGTCTGTATAAATTATCTTCCTATAATCCTAACCAAGTAATTACTTTCCCCTTGTGTCTGTCTGTATATCCGTTTCAGGAAGAGAAACTGTTGGAAAGTTCTCTGGGGGATTTCGTGTGATGAAGCTGCACACATGTAATTAAGAGAAATGTAAACAGTCTGAGGTTATGATGCAAACAGAGCCGTGCTGAGATGCTTGATTGGGATATTGGGACAGGAAGTGCTTGATCTGACAAGATACATAAACATACTTTGTTGCTCTTCATCCATGTGTGATGAACGTCAGAAATTCGATTGAAGGGAAACAAACAATAACGAATAGGACACAAATGTGACCTGTCTGCCTTTAAACAAACATGAGATACAGTTTAGAATGTTCTCAAATTGATATGGACTGCAAATTTGTTTGTATTTAATTAAGCAAAGCTATAAGTGTTAAACATGCCTTATTATAAGCCCACCTGCTACCACAATAACACAAATCTTCATAAACTCTTTACCCTGACCCCTCATTTTAACCCATAATCTCACCTTCATTCTAATCCTAATCCTAATCCTAATCCCTCTCAGCAATTTAACTAACATTATTTTAACATTATTTGTTAACAAGAAACAAACCTTGAACCTCAGTAGAAGTTACATTCCAAAGTAATTAACACTTGATTAAATGATGTTTTTAATAATGCTGCATAAATAAGACTAATTATCACCATCCATCCATCTATCCATCCATCCATCTTCTACCGCTTATCTGGATCCGGGTCGTGGGGGTAGCAGCCTAAGCAGAGCAGCCCAGACTTCCCTCTCCCCAGCCACCTCCACCAGCTCTTCCGGGGGAATACCAAGGCATTCCCAGGCCAGCTGAGAGATGTAATCTCTCCAGCGTGTCCTGGGTCTGCCCCGGGGTCTCTTCCCGGTGGGGCATGCCCAGAAAACCTCCCTTGGGAGGCATCCAGGGGGCATCCTAACAAGGTGCCCAAACCACCTCAACTG
>JAODVO010000023.1:64623180-64633355 GCA_025400055.1 Notarius lentiginosus | reverse complement strand
CAAACTCCACACAGAAAGGCCCTCGCCGGCCACGGGGCTCAAACCTGGACCTTCTTGCTGTGAGGCAACAGCGCTAAGCACTATACCACCATGTTGGGAGGGAGGTAGATTACAATAATTTACCCTGGCTTTGGGGAGAGCAGTTTCACTACCAGACATTCAAAAGATGAAGGATTTTCAATAGAAATTTGTTTGAATTTAAAATCACATCTATGGATGGTATCACCCCCCACCCCCCATGGCTACAGAGGCAGGGCTGGTCAATGTATGCATAACCAGAGGGAGAGGCTTCATTGAATTGGTCGTATTCACTGTGTCACTGCCAAGTCTCAATCAAACATAAAGTCAATGTTACTGTCAGAGATGTATGCACTAATTGACAGTCCTTTGTTATTAATTGAATGGATATTGTAGAGGGCAGTTTTAATCATTGAGACAGGTGGGGTGAGATTTGCAATTTCTTTTGAAAGGGGACAGAAATTGGAAAAATTCAGACCCCTTTTGTTAGTCTATCAAAGACATTTAGACCAGAGAGAAGGAATTTAGTTGGCTCCATGAGGTTTATAAGAGAATCCACAATGGATATAGGCTGATGGACATTTGATGCTGACAGAGCAAGGTGTGTTGATAATACGGGCATCCGGTCTGACATTATGATTTAGGCTGAGTAGTGCAGCACTAGAATACCTAATCACTGTCAGTGATTAACAGTGGATATCAGGGGAGGGAGGAATTAATATCCAAGTTCTGTCAAAAGGGGATATGGTAGATAAAATCCGGGTGATGAGAAGAGTGCTTAAAATCAAAGTAGTCCAATATCACTAGTAATTACAATGGAGATCGTCACACAGAGTCGTGGTCTTCTTGCAGGCAGAGCTGATGATAGAGGCACTGAGCAAGTGAGGCTGGCCATGTAGGCTGTGCGGTTAGATCAAACAGAGCTCAAAATTGGAATAACATTCTGTATAAAGAAATGACTCAAGCAAAGTGTTTGTATAGTAGGTCTGAGTTTAGAAAAAAAAAGAAAAAATAGTGAAACACGAGCCACTACATCTAGGAATATCACAACAGACATGTTGGAGTCAAACAGCTGGTCATGGCCCTGTTTGCGTTCCTCAACATGCATGCCAAGTTTTATGTTAAAGTAAAACAAACAAATATGCAGAGAAAACACTGGCAGAGCAGAGGCAGCCTTAACACACCAGCGTACTCCCACATCTGGGTACATGTCAACATGTCTCACCATCTTTAGTCAGCATGATAACATCAGTTTCAAACTTGGTTTATCTTTTCAGAGTGTCTTTAAGATCTGAACTTATGCTGACTGATAAAATGTTAGATTATTCTTAAATCTAATTTACATATTGCTTCCTCACCCTTATTTAACTAGCTGGATAAAAACAGATTTATGTTTTCATAAATCATTTTTACGAGTATTTATACAAGAAATTCAGTAAATCAACTTCAAATCAAAACATGTGGGATGAGTTACTGCACTTTTATATTTGGATATATTTCACTGTGAAGTTTAAATAGCCTGTCTACTTTTAGACACTTTTGTGACAATTTATATTATGAATGAATTTATGGAATGATTGAATATGAAGAAAGAAAACTAACACAAGTCCCTAAATTAAGATTAACACCAGTCTGAAAGTGTATAAAAAGAGCATGGGAAATGGCTCGGACCTTCTGCTTCCTGTTTTGCCACTATAGCATGGAGGAGGGTGAGAAAGATTTCTGGCCAAGAGTTGCAAATACACTGCTTTAAAATAAATAAATTAATTATTAATAATAATAATAATAATAATAATAATAATAATAATAATAAATCCATGCATGATGCGCTTGGTGTCCATGATCACCTCTGTCCTGTCAGTTTTCCTCTTTGTTTTCATGTCAAAACTTCTTTTTTCCCCCCCACCTCACTCACTTCACATCTAATTCACCCTTTCCAGAATTTGGCTCCATATTTTTCAGTTTTTGAGGTGCTGTTAAAGTATTATTTTTTAATAAACATGTCAAAAATAATGTTAAATTCTACCTTAAGTCTTTTCCCCCCCATTCACTTGTCTTTTCAGCTGTGTAAGCTTTGCCTGCCATGAGATGTTGTGCGGATCACCAAATGCAAATCAGTTGTGCCATGCATATTGCTTGTAAATTTATATTTTTATTTTAAATTCAGTTTGGCTTATGCAAAATTTACACCTGGCTTTACGAAAATGATAACTAAGGTTTGTTTGTAAATCACCTACTGTCATTAATTATCCCTTTGCATTGCGGTGCCCATGGCAAAAAGCAACATGTGCTTATGTGCTCCAGTACCTGTTCCATCATTTGCTTATTACCTGCATCTGTTTTGTATAAATTCTTGATTAGTTTGCCCATTTATACCCTGTTGTATCTGTGAAACTTTGCAAAGGCTTATCATGTTTGGTATGTTAAGTCTAAGCCTTTCTTTCCATGTTTTTGTTCTATTTATGAGTAAAAATCATCTTTGCATGTTTGTTTTGAAATATGATTATGAATCACCGTACGTTAAGCCTGTCTGCCTGTCTTTTCACTCCTGCCTTGATCTTTCATCATGCTCTCTAACCTGCACTTAAGAAACAGAATTCACTTTCTTGAACTGGACATCACATCCACTGCACAAATCATGCCATTGCACCCACAAATTGGCACCTATTATTTTGGATCTGAGTATATCAAGGCCTCCAGCATTCCCAAGTTTGAGTTTTTCTCTAGTTTCGACTGTCTTGTGCATGAGAATCAACAAAAAAGGTAACTCGTTTATTTAATCAGTGCAGCTCAAGCTTTAATGCATGCAGTTTGGCCAGGTTGCTTCTCACCTTCTTTTGAAAGGAAGATTAGAATTTATCAAGATTGGACACTAGAGAGACTGAAACAGATGTTAGTTCAATCCAGTATTCCCTAATTAGAGTTTAATCTGACATGAAGAGGAATATTTAAGCAAACAGATGGTTCGCACATGTCCTCTGTGTTTTTATGACATGACCTTGAGTGTGATCTCTTTCTTCATCTGTGTAAGTTTTCATCATGCTTTTTAATCAGGAATAGGAACTGGAGAAGAAAGAACAAATTCAATCATTTAAAATTCAGAAGAAAAAAGTTTCATAGATAGATAGATCTACATACTTTCATCATTTATTCATACTTATGCTTCACGTTTCTCATTATATACTGCAGTGTATCATCTAATTAAACATGCACACAAACCAAGACAAACACACTCTCTTCACACTCATCCACACAAATTCCCTCAAGGATTCCATAATTCAGCCAAATAACCATTGACTGACAAAATTAAACATGAAATATAATCATATCCAGAGTGAATTTGAGAAAATTCTTTAAGGCTTTTTTTTGTGTGTGTTTGTGTGTGTGTGTGTGTGTGTGTGTGTGTGTGTCGTGAACAGATGTTCAGGAACAGAAGCAAACACATGTTCCAACTGCTACACAAATCCCACTATGACAAACTTTTAACTGTATCCAATTCACTCTCTTGACTTGCAGTCAACTCAGTGTCTTTAACACTCAGGCATGTTAAATAAACATGAAAATAATTAATTTAAAGTAAACGTCCTATACATAGTAAGATTTAGTTTAGGTGTATTAGTATTTTGTTTATTACAAAGCATTAAGTGTGAAGAGAATTGAAGGTTGGGTGTGGAATTGAGTTTAAGGAATAAAACACCATGGAGCATTATATTATGGGAAAATAGACTCTCCTCTGGTGACCCATTAGGCTCACTGCTGGGCCCTCTTCTCTTCTCCTTTCCTTCTAGATTCACTCTGTTGGTTATTTTCTTGGTCCTTTTTGCTTCACATTTCTGAACTGACTCACTCATGCCAGTTCCTCATCTACAACATTAAGATGACCCAGCCACTCAGGTCCTTTTTCAGTCCCTTTTCATTTTGCAGTAGACTGGACTACTGCAACTCTCTGCAACTCCTGGTACGTCTGCACACCATCTGACCTCTGTAAATAATCCAGAATGCACCTACACAACTTATTTTCAACCTGCCTAAATTCTTCCACACTACCCCATTTCTACAATCACTCCTTTGGCTTCCTCTAGCTACCCCCATCAGATTTAAAACACTGATGCTTGCCTACCAAGCAAAAATGGACCAACGCCCAACTTCTATCACACCCCACACTGTGCCGCACTTCCTTCAATCCTCTGGCACTGCTCGATGGGACCCACCATCTCCAGGTTACAAGGGAAACATTCATCAAGGCTCTTGTCCATCCTGGCAGCTAGGTGGTGGAATGAGCTTCACCTGGCAGTTCAAACAGCTATTTTTAGCTATGTGGATGTCTTTTGTAATAGAGAACTTCTGAGCACTTCTGTAAATTGCTCTGGAGAAGTCCACATGTCATAAATGTAAGTGTAAACATGTTGGTAGGTTCCAATATTTAGAACTGAGGCTGTAATGTCCTGATGTTTACACCTCAAGACCTGAGTTCAGTAAGCTAGCAACATTTAAGAACCTGCTGTGTTGTTTTTTTCTTTGTGTGTGTGTGTGTGTGTGTGTGTGTGTGTGTGGTGAAGTGAACAGATGTTCAGAAACAGAAGCGAACACATGTTCCAGCCGCTACACAAATCCCACAGCTACAAATTTTTAACTGTATTTCATTCACTCCATCAACCTGCAGTTACAGAACACAGTGTCTTTAACACTGAGCCACTTTAAAAAAGCATGAATAAATTAATTAATTTCAAGAAAAAGGCCCATTCATTGACAAATGTATGTTGGTTTAATTATTATTATTATTATTATTATTATTATTATTATTATTATTATTATTATTATTATTATTAAATAAAAATGAGTGTGTAGAATTCTGAAGGTTGTGTGTGGAACTGAATTAGAGGATTCACAATGTGAGAAATAAAACACCATGGAATGTAATATTATGGGAACCTTATCAACAAAGGGTGGTTTAATAAGCTATCAACATTTAGGAACGTGTTGTCAGTCCTCACATTGTTCCTGGTGGTCAAAACTAGGCGGAGACATTCCTCTGGAACACTGCTTTATCTGAGCTTCAATGAGTGGATTCACCTGGTGGTTACATAACTCATTTGCTAGCTATTTAAACTGAGCTGACAGTGGCCTCAGTACTCAGTCATGATCTTCTTGTGTGTTGTCAAGCTCTTGTGATGGATTCCACTGAGCCAAACTTCCTTGTGGATTACTTGAGTTTGGTTACTCTTTGTAAGTGGACTTCCTTCTCTCTTTGTGGAGATTTCTCTCATGGACTGTCTTCTCTAGACCTTCTCTGTTTTATAGATTACCTGGAAAGCCCTGGACCATTTATGTTTATGAATCAAACTCTCTTGTTTGGCAACTGTCTCTACTTTTGGATTCTCTTGAGTTATTTCTTCCCTGTGATGTTTGAACTTTGTAAACACTGAACATTAAGCCTAGCCTCTTGTGAATTGCCTTCTTATTGGATTAAAAGACTGACTAATCGGCCTCTTTGTCTGTGCTCAAAACCACATCTTGACACATGCTGTAAATATGTTTTTTTCTTATTCATGTGGACATCTCATCTTCCACCTCTCTTTCTCCCCCGTTTCCCACCAGTAGCATAGTTTCCACTGGTACCCTGCTGGGAAACAGTTTCAGTGGCAGCCGTTGTTAACCCAGGCCTTGACCGATCCAGGATGAAAGTTCTCTTCATCATATGCATAGTTGATTTTTGTCAAGTTTTACACCAGATGACCTTGGCCTAACCTTCCTGACCCTTGTGCACCTCAGTGGCTGGATTGTGAACATTTCACTGCCAGGTAGAAGGAAAAGAGGAAGACCAAAGATGAGATTTATGGATGTGATGAAGGAGGACCTGTGGACAGTTGGTTGGTGTGACAGAAGAAGATATGGAGGACAAGAGGACATGGAGGGACATTATCTGCTGTGGTAACCCCTAATGGGGACAGCTGAAAGATGTGGACATTTTGTCATGGATTGAAATAAACATTTGTCAGTACAGTTGTTTCATTAACATAATTGGGAACATTAATGTAAACTGTTTCCATGCTTGGAATAATCAAACAAGTGCTGATATTCTGATAGGTCACTTTTTTTTTTTGGCATGAACCCTCTCTTGTTCTGAGTGCTACATGCTATGAACTGTGGTGCACCTCATGTGCATAGCATGGAAGCTTACAGGTTCCACAACATCCTAGGTTCTCAGAATTTCTGCACTACAACTTCCATACTGCATCACATTTCCCAGTAACCCTTGCACTTGATCACATGCCCTTAATTATCATACACTCCTGCTTTCACTTTGGACTCCGGGTGCCTGCTTTATTACCTCCACCAGCTTTGTTGGAGGTTGTTTGTACCTCTGTTTTGTTTGTCTGTTCCCAACATAACTCAAAGTAGGGAATGGATTTTGATGAAAGTTTGAGGAAAGGTGGGCAATGGGCCAAGGAACAACTGCTTAGATTTTGATGCAAGTCCAGATATGTACTGTATGTAAACATAAACATCTGGATATTCTAATATGTGGCTTGACAGAATATGCACTCTATCAAGTGCCCTTCTAGTTTAAGTCCCTGTTTCTCGTTGTTTTGTTTTTCCTGTTCTTCATCCTCATGTTTTGATGTTTCTTCTTTTTAAATAAACTCTGCACGTTAGTTTTAAAATGTGTAAACCATCTCCATATTTTAAAAGGCCTATTTATAGTTTATCCTTCCCATTGCTCTCATTTATTTTTCTTTGCATGGCGTCTTCCTGGTATAGCATTTTTCTTCTTATTCCCTGGAGAACTTCATCTCTCATAAGCATTATTACTGCTTTTTATCACTGCTGGCAGCTGCATAAACTTGTTTGAATGTTTCATTCTGAATGATGACCTCATCCAACTTGTACAATCGGGAAAAGTTCAAACGTTATAAGGGGGAGAAATTGACTTTAACTGCAGTAATGAATCTTGCACCATTTAAGACAAGAATCTGAGATTATGTTCTTTAAGTCCTTTAGAAATATGACTCATTGATCAAATAGTAGAAGCAGCAGATTGAAAAATACTGTAATTGTATTCCCTAACCATTTGGGGTATTTTTTTTTTGTAAAAAATTGCAAAGAAAACCTGAGTATCAATTGCATCGATTATTTAAAAGGTATTCATTGAAAAAAATAAAAGCCCAAATGCTGCAGCCTCTAACTTCTGGGTTGGTTGATTTTTTTTCCCTCTTTCCACAATCACATTTCACATCCCAGACAATTATCACCTTATAACATATGGTAACAAAGATTAGCAGGTGATGGATGGGGAGAATCCTGATCAGATGAAAAAGGAAGAAGTGCTTGGTCCCTCTCTCACTTTGTCTCTCTTGCTCTGTTCCTGCATTTGGCTTGAAGTTCTTTTTTTTTTTCTATTAAAATATCACACATGTATATGATGGAAGGATATGATATTCATTTGAGTGCATACTTACATTGAGACTAAGTGTCATATCCTTTGAATAATGAGGACTGAAAGGCACCTTCATTTACTGATGTGGGAACTGCAGTTATTTGCTGATGTACTGTACTTCAGGAACAAAGTTAAAATAGATTTGATTTGAGAAGCACTTGTCATCATGATCATCTTCAAATGATGATAGTTTTGTTACTGTAAATTATGGCAAATATGTATTTTGTCATTAATTATTGAGCTATTGATGTTGGTTGATGAAACAATTTATTTATGTTATTAATAATAAAATTATGGCTTAAACAGCATGCACAAGCAGTTTCTGATTTCCTTAAATAATGTATAATTTCCAGTATAAGGAAGACTTCCTGTACCAATTCTGACCAATCAGATTAAAGTATAAAATAGTGCTATAATGTAAAATCTAATTCTGCTGACTTCATAATTTGGGGGGGGGGTCCCATTTCATTGGAAAGTAAGTTCCTGGCATTACAGACCACACTGTGTCCCTGAGTTATGGAATTGAGAAGACTAAGCACATAAATAGCCTCCAATTATTCTCAATAGTTTCTCAGGGTTAACATGGAGAAATGTTTTTTTTTTTTGAAGCTACATAAAAATACATACTGTGTTACCCTTTCACTTTGCTGACTCCTACTGACTCTCCATTTCCCTTTTCCTCCTAATCTTGGTGCTTATCCACCAACATCAATGACTCAACTTGCTCAACTATTATTCTTTCACTCCACTTAAGCAAACATGCTAAAGCCCACACTTGTAACACTTATGTCATTTGCATCCATAACAACTGATAGTCATTTGCCTGTAAATTGGCCTTGACTGTGAGGGTCCTAAAAAACACAGGATCCATGTTCAATTCTGCTTTGTCAGTGTCACTTTTTAGATTAGTGTCCTGAAAAGTCATGAGAGCAAAAATTTTATTAGCTTACTATTCTCTGGTGTTTCAGTATCTGTTAAGTAATTTGAGTGCATAGGTGATGTCACCCCATACACCATATGGCCAAAAGTTTATACGTGAGCATTATACCTATATGTGGGCTTTCCCAAAATGATTGCCACAAAATATACATTTATTTTGTATGCTGTAGCTTTACAATTTCCCTTCACTGGAATTAAGGGGTCCAAGCATTTTCCAGAATGACAGTGCCCCTGGGCACAAAGCAAGGTCCATGAAGATATGGTTTGCCAAGGTTGGAATGGAAGAACTTGAGTGGCCTGCACAAAGCCTTCACCTCAACCCCACTGAACACCTATGGGATGGATTGAAACATTGAACACCAGGCCTCCTCACTCAATATTAATGCCTGACTTCATTCATGCTCTTGTGGTTGAAAGAGCAAATTCTAGTGGAAATCATTCCCAGAAGTGTGAAGATTATTATAACAGCAAAGGGGGACTAATTCTGGAAAGGATTTGTCAAAATGCACATGGGGAAGCCATGGCCTAATGGTTAGAGAAGCAGCTTTGGGATCAAAAGGTTGCTGTTTCTATTCCCTGGACCAGCAGGAATGGCTGAAGTGCCCTTGATTATGGCACCTAAGCCCTACCCAGGGTACGTCGCTCTGGAGAAGAGCATCTGCTAAATGCCATTAATGTATTGTAATGTGTGTGTGATGTTCAGGTGTCCACATACTTTGGGCTATGATGGTGGTTCAGAGGTTAAGGATCTGGGCTGCTGATCTGAAAGTAAGCCCCAGCATTGCCAAGCTGCCATTGTTGGATTCTTGAACAAGGCCTTTAACCTTATCTGCTCCAGGGATGCTGTATCATGACCTCAGCTTCCTAACAAGTTGGCATAACAACTTAACAAATCCCTTAAACCGCACTCCATCAACAACTGTCATTCATCTATAACTGATATAATAGCATGGGCTTGGGATTACTTTGGCAGTGGAAATGTATCATGGACCAAGAAATTTGTATTCCAGGACATTTGGATGCTATGTGTTCCAGACCAAAGATCAGCCAGACTGTTCCCAGCAACAAGTCCAAAAGCCCAGGTCTGTCATGGTATGGCGTTGTGTCAGTGCCCTTGGCAAAGATAACTTACACTTCTGTGATAGCAGCATTAAAGTAGAAAAGTACATTGAGATTTTGGAGCAACATATGCTGCCTTCAAAACAATATCTTTTCCAGGGATATTTCAAGAAGACGATGCAAAATCACTTTCTGCACACATTACAAGGGCATGGGTCTGGAAGAAAAGGGTGCCAGTCCCCTCTGTCCCCAATAGAGAATGTGTGGTGAATTTTAAAGTGAAAAATATGACAACCCTGTATTGTTGCACACCTGTTTGCAGGAGGAATAGGACAAAATAAGACCTGAGACACTTCACCATGTGTTGTCTTCAGTCCTTAAACATCTTTTAATTGTTGTGAGAAGGAATGCCAACATTACAAAGTGGTAAATCCTTGACCGAGCCAACATTTTTTGAAATGTGTTGCAAGAACCAGAATTGAAATACATATTTATTTTTTAAAAATCATGAGGTTACACATCAAATAATGTGCTGTTGTACTGTTTTGAGTGCAACATGGGCCAAACATTTTTACAAATCATTGTTTTCAGTCTTAATTTCAGTTTCAACAAACCTTCCCATTTTTTTTTCTGATTTATGGTTGTACATGTCTCATCTCATTATCTCTAGCCACTTTATCCTGTTCTACAGGGTCACAGACAAGCTGGAGCCTATCCCAGC
>JAODVO010000023.1:64270382-64282872 GCA_025400055.1 Notarius lentiginosus | reverse complement strand
TGGGATAGGCTCCAGCTTGCCTGCAACCCTGTAGAACAGGATAAAGTGGCTAGAGATAATGAGATGAATGAGATGAGGTTGTCAATGGGAAAGAAAGAAAGAAAGAAAGATGATGTAGTATATGAGAGAGAAAGAATTAACAAAAAAGTAAGAAAAGAAAGAGGGATATTCGCAAAGAGAAAAATAAAGAGAGAGACAGATGGGAAGACATTTTTACTTTCTTTGTTTTTTTCCTTTTTCTTTCTCAATTATCCCTCTTATAAAGAATCCCTATTTATCTCTCCTTATTTTCTTTCTCTATTAGCTTTCTTTCTTTCTTCTCATAACCCTTCTGCTCGCTCTCTCCCATGTAGCCTCTCGCTCCTTTGTCGACTCACACACTTCATCACTCATTCGTTTTCATATTTTGTACCACTGTGTGTCCGTGTATTCATCAGTGCTGGAGTGTCGTGTGTTATTCCGTATCTCTGCAGCTCTGTTTCGCACAGCTGTATATCTTCCATATAAATATTCATAAACGCCTCATAAGTATTCATGAAGCCGTAATCCAATCAACAAGCTACTCTGCCAGGATCCCATCCTGCTCCGTACATCACATTAAGCCCCGTTTGTACGAGAGGAGGATCATTTTACATTAATGAGCTCTCAATCAAAAACACTGGCTTTATTGAGTTACAGTGTAAAACACATTTGTGCGTGTGCGTGCACACACACACAGGCTGATTAGATTAGTGAGGTGGCATGTATTTCATCATTGAAATGTGATTTTAAGTGTCGTTTAGTTACGCATAAATGGAATTAAGGTCAGCGACATCCTAGGGAATAACAGTCACACTCGGAGAAGACAGTGTAATTGAATAAGTCGTGAGTGTGTGAGCACTTAGTGAGAAATGACTCAGTGACATTGTCCAACTTGACTAGCACACACATTCCTGACTACTGCAGTATTACCATAGCACTGCTACAAACTACTGACATGTCACACACACACACACACACACACACACAAATCTGACAGTCAGGTGAAAGATATTGATCATATGTGCACAGTGTCTAAGGAAGGAAATCTGCTACCTTGGCACCTGCCAACTCCAAACACCATTAGTCGCACAAGAGACTGATATCACACACACACACACACACACACACACACACACGTGTCTCTGTTCGAAAGAATTCCACTCTATTTTTTTTTCAAAATACATTTATATTTTGATGGGCTACATAACAGTATATTAGCATTAAACATTCACTGACATAATTTTAGTCAAACTGCTTTTTATCTCAATTTTCTTCACAAATAAATGTTTCAATGAACTTTGAAAGACCCAAAAATGATGACAAAAGAATCTTTATTAAAGTCTTTATTAAAATTTTAATGTCTTTATTAAAACAGTCGGTTCTTGAAGTTGATGTCTTGGAAGCAGGAAAAATGGGTATGTCTAAGAATTTGAGCGACTTTGACAAGGGCCAAATTGTGATGGCGAGATGACTGGGTCTGAGCATTTCCAAAATGACAGGCCTTGTGGGATGTTCCTGGTATGCAGTAGTTAGTACCTACTAAAAATGGTCCAAGGAAGTACAACCGGTGAACCGGTGACAGGGTCATGGGTACTCAAGGCTCAATGATGTGCATGGGAAGTGAAGGCTAGCCCATCTGGTCTGATCCCACAGAAGAGCTACTGTAGCACAAATTTCTAAAAGAGTTATTACTGGCTATGGTTGAAAGGTGTCGGAGTACACAGTACATTGAAGTCCGCTGTGTATGGGGCTGCATAGCTATCAACTGGTCAGAGTACTCATGATGACCCCTGTCCACCACTGAAAATACCTGCAATATTAGTTAGAACTGTACCATACAGCAGTGGAAAAAGGTGACCTGGTCTGATGAATCATGCTTCTTTTACATCATGTGGACAGCTGGGTGTATGTTTGCTGCTTACCTATGGAAGAGATGGCACCAGGATATACTTTGGGAAGAAGGCAAGCTGGCAGAGGCAGTGTGATGCACTGGGCAATGTTCTGCTGGGAAACCTCAGGTCCTGGATTTCATGTGGATGTTACTTTAACATGTACCACCTATCTAAACATTTTTGCAGACCAAGTACACCCTTTCACAGCAATGATATTCCCTGAAAGCAGTGGCTTCTTTCAGCAGGCTAATGTGCCCTGCCACACTGCAAAAATGGTTCAGGAATGGTTTGCGGAAGATGACAAAGCATTCAAGGTCTTGACTTGGCCTCCAAATTACCTAGATCTCAACATAATCAAGCCTCTTTGGGATGTGCTGGATAAAATATTCTGATCCATGGAGGCCCTACTTTGCAACTTACAGAACTTGTAGGATCTGCTGCTAATGCCTTGATGTTAGATAACACCGCACACCTTCTGAGGGCTTATGGAGTCCATGCCTCAATGGGTCAGAGCTGTTTTGGTGGCACAAGGGGATTCTACACAATATTAGGCCAGCAGGTTTAATGTTATAGCTTATATACCCTAAGTGGCTTTATTTATTATTATTATTATTATTATTATTATTATTATTATTATTATTATTATTATTATTATTACTTATTTACAGTGAGGTACAGGTTAAAATGTGCTCATTAAGATGTGTATCATAAGGTCCCTCCTGTTATTCAGTCTTATCCCAGATAGAAACTTATAGGTCAATTTGAGTTGGAGTTCGAATAAAAAGCCACTTGTAGATTCCAGTCTTGTAGATTAGGAGGTGGTTGTTTTTAGGACCATTTAGACCTGTGCCACAAATACTTAAACTCATTTTTTTGGCATTATATATACTTATGTAGTTAGAGCTGGGAGCAAATCTTCACATTGTAATCACAATCTTTGTAAGAATAGCAGTGGGAATGTTTTCACATTCAAAAATATTTGTATCATGAAATTTTTAATGGGCTATTCATTGTACTCAGGTCTTTAAAATGGCTTGGTGGATTTTGTACAAAATTGCCATATATCACAAGGAAAACGGTTAGTAAAATATTAGACTAATCTACCAAATGGAATCGCTCAGAAATGTTTCTAAACAGTTGGCCCAGCTTCCAAAAACTAAATTATGAAAGCACAGAAGACATATACTTTTTTAAGAAGGTATTTCTTTCAATACTCTCTGTCAAACACACTCTAAAAGTTCAACCATAGTACATGACATTTCCAGAGAAACAGAACATTTCAACCAAAAGCTTGTGAGGCTGTAGGAGGTGAAACTAACTGATATTCACAACGGCTGATGATGTAACATTTGTTGTAAAAACAGAACATTTAAGCCATGGAGTTCCAAAATTCTGACAGTGTAGATGAGCACTTTCTCTCTATGTTTTCTCACTTCATTGCCCCTATAGCAACAACTGACAATGAAAACAGAGAGGTCATTAATGCTGTGTCCATTGCTGTTGGAGAGTCTCACCACTGGAAAGGAGCAATCCTTCATTATAGTATGAAGTAGCTTGACAAAGCATTCAGCCATTCTTTTCTTGGACCATGTTTTATTAATTTTCTAACACAGTAGTTTGGACAGTTCTACTGGCTGCATGACAAATTGCAAGTTTATATTAATGTGCTCATTCTAATACAGTATAGTTGCTATTGTAGCAACCTGCAAAGGGACTTGTATGGTTGATATTCTGTATACTTGTGTTTAAAAATAAGTAAGTAAGTAAGTAAGTAAGTAAGTAAATATAATTATTTATATGCTGAGGTCTTCATTACTCCACATCTTCATTATTAATTGCAATTATGCAAATTTTGGTAGAAGCCATATGCACCCCAGGCAGACCTACCTTCCTACCAAAAAGAATAGGTGCTTTTTAACATTATCAATTGTAATCAAAGATAAAGCTGTAACTTTAAGTTTGCCTACATGGGCAGCCTTCAGGACATAGGGCTTTGTGGTTTCCCAATGAATTGACAAGCTGCATGTTTTTTTTTTTGTTTGTTTGTTTTTTGTATTATTAATGTCATGAAAGAAAAAAAAAGCTGAGAGAACATCACCATATAGTTGTAACATAACTAGGAACAGAAATGGACATGATTTGCAGATGTTCTGCAGCAATAAATGTAACTATAAATGGACAAAATGTACAAGGTCTCATTATTTCAAATGAAAGCAAAATGTTGCCATTGGCGAACTAATCTGGCATAAGAGGAATATAACCTGTAATAATGTGCTGGCATAAGAAACCGAGACCATCAATGATGGCATAGCTCACTCCATCCCCATCTAGTCCAGAAGGAATGATCTAAAGTGGGCCACCTTGCACAATTCTTCTCTCAACCAGTCTGGCTCAAATATTTGCCAGAAAGAATCCAAAACAGTGAGGAATTGACCATGAAGAAGTGATTTATTGAACTGCTCATTGAGGCTTAATTAGCCCAAAACTTCATTAATAATTGCAGTTCAGCAAATCTGGGTAGAAGTTACTGTATATACACCCCTATCTTCATGCCAAAAGGAATAAAAAATGGTGAAGAATTGATGGAGAAGAAGCGATTTGTTTGGAAACGGCTCGTTAGGTCTTCATTACTCCACATCTTCATTGTTAATTGCAATTATGCAAATTTGGGTAGAAGCCATATGCACCCCAGGCAGACCTAACTTCCTACCATAAAGAATAAAAATCGATGAAGAACTGAGGGAGAAGAAGCGATTTAAGTGAAATGTGGACACCGCCGGACGATGGACGATGGACAACACATGATGGCATAAGCTCATCACCTGTCAGATGGATCAGCTAATAATGAACTTTGGTTGTGGTAACAGTAACTCAACTTTGCATTGGGATACATTACATCACTCTGTAATTGATTATTTTCCTATAACAGCATACAGTGTTGCATTTTATTATTTACTTATCATAGCCACTCCCCCATGTACATTTTTCCTTTACTGTAATATTGGTGCTGTACAGTAATTCCAAATAGTGGCACATTTTAGAAATGGAATGTAAAGCTGGACCTTGCATAGAGGCACTACCATGCCCTGAGCTCCATCTAAGCATCCGCAATCTGGCCACTGATCAACATATGCAGATTAATCCAAGTTAGGGCCAGGTTCAGTTGCCCCAGTGTGGATGATGATGATGATGATGATGATGATTGTCAGTGCAGCCCCAGCTGCCAACATAATCAGGGGCACATGAAAAGGCATCACATGAGCAATTGACGGGGAGAAGATGAATGCCATGAGTTCATTTTGAAACACAACATCAGCAAACCTGTGCCTCTCTCAACCATTTCTCAGCCTGCAGATAGTGAGTGGTTTAGTGTGTACATTAAAAAGACCAGACCACCTGCACTTACTCATTCAGAACACATACTATTTCTTATCACTCCCTCTTTTGCTTATTTCCACATCACATATAAACTGTATAAACAGGAGCAAATGGGCATATGCTAATTGCAGTTGCATCTCATGTGCCTTAAGTATTCACCCTCCCTTGAATTTTTCAAATCATCAGGCAGTGAGTGAAATGGAATTAATTTGGATTTTGTCATAAAATCCACAAAAAAAAAATCCATAATATTGAAGTTAGGGGAAGTTATATTTACACATAAAAAGCTTCAAGCTGTGATTTACATACATTTTCGCCCTCACTGCTGTATAATTGCAAATTAAGGATGTAACTGAACACAAATCCATCACTTGGAATGAACCGATAATGTGATCTAAATGGATACTGTGGCAGTAGGGGTGTGGTAAACTACCGGCTGTGGATGGAGAGGAGGCAGGTAATACAATGATTCTCACCTGTGTCTGATTACCCGTGATTTATTTATGTGTGTCTTTTGTGTTTTTGTAGAGATAAGCCAGTAACCAGAGAGACAGAGCTGAGCAACCCAGCTCTGTGTGTGCGCGCATGTGTGTGCCTAGATAAAGTTGCTCAAAAAGCAAAAGTAAATTGGGACTAAAACAACTTGTGGTGTTGCAAGCTTGTCTCCCAGTTCTTCATTCCTCCGAGCTACTAAAGTGTTACACTAGTGCCAAAACCCAGGACTGAGGAGAAAGCACCATCATAGAGTCCAGGCCAAATGTGGAGATCCTCCAGACCCTCGTCAGCACCCACCAAACCTAACATCAGGCCCTCATTACTGTGTGAAGAACAAGAGCAGCACTTCTAGGCTCTGATCTAGGCCCAGGCAGAGGAACAACAGGTGATCCAGATCCGGCAGCCACTCCCATGGATCCTGTGGCCCTACCCCACATCATGATGGTCAAAATGGGTCCCCAGGATGACCCTGAGGCCTTTGTGAAGCTGTTTGAGCATGTCACTAAAACAAGCTCATGGTCAACTTTGCAGTTGTGGTTCACCTATTGTTGCTTCTGTCGCTTTTGTGTGCTGACATTCAGTGAGATTGGCTGCCCATTTGCCCTTGCCCAACAGCTCCAAGATGCCTGCTGATGGTGGCTGCTGACAGAGGAGTGCGATGGCAATGGCATCATTGACTGAGTGGCATTGGAGCAGTCTGTCATTCAGCTGCCGGAAAGAGTGGTGGCCTGGGTCCAGTGCCACTGTTCCGCATCATTGGAGAAGGTGGTCCAGCTGGCGGAAGACCATCTGGTGGTGTTTCTGGAAGCAGGCACCCCTGCCCCATCTCTCTCTCTCTCTCTCTTCATTTCACTGTGTCTTCCTGCCCCTCTTTTACCCATGCACTGTGGAAATGGGGGCTAGTTCCCCCAAAGCCCACTACCCAAACCAGTGCCTCTCCCCATTTTACTTCACCCCTTTGTGTCCCCATGCCAATGCTGTCACTAACTCCATGTATCTCTCTACAGGTGTAATCATCCATGCTCACAAAGACTGGACAAAGCCCGGGCAGGTTTGCAGCCTCCCCCACTTGAGCAGGAATGTACTGTGTGGCAATGAGTATTCAAGAGAGTACACATCAAGGGTGCAATCAAACCACCCCTCCACTCTCAGCAAGGAGTTCCCTTTGGGAGTTCCCATTGGACCAGACATATGATGAAACCTTGACCAAGTGAGAGTAACTGATAGTCAAAACCTCAAGCCTAATGTTGCACTATCCTACCCATACTTTCTAGTTTATAAAGATAGGTGATATCAAGTGATGCAGGGCATTCAAACATGAGAGGAAACAACCCATTTGTTTGTCCCAAAGAGCCATAGGAAACTTTTGTTCCATGTGGCACATCATGATCCCATGATGGAGCATTTACTTCAGGATCAAACACTAAACTGTTTCTTGGACTGTTTCTACTCACCAGTCATTTACAGCTATGTTCACAGGTGGTGTGCAGCACGTCAAATTGTCTCTTGGTGAATCTGCTGGCCACCCCAAAGCACCATTGCATTATTTACCATTGATTTAGATCCCCTTCAAAAGAATTGGTATGGATCTTGTTGGGCCATTAGATCAGACTGCACGAGGGCATCATTTTGTGTTCAATTTAGTGGATTATGCAATGTGAGACCTGAATTCAATGCCTCCATGCAACATTTTGGCATGCAGTGTTGCAGAAGCAGTCTTCTGTGTTATCTCCTGAGTCGAGATCCTGACTGATCAAGGCACAGTGGTCATCTCACACACATTTCATGAACTGGTATGAATTACTGTGGATTATATTGATTTGTACCAGTGTGTATCATCTGCAAATGAACAGTCTGGTCAAACAATTTAATAAGATGCTTAAAAGCATTCTTCATAAGTTCATCCATGGGGATGCTAAATTGGGATAGATGGCCAGAACCCCTCTTATTTGCAGTACAAGAGGTCCCATAAGCCTCCATGGAGTTCTCCCTCTTTTAATTATTGTATGGTTCCAAGCCTCATGATGTCTTGCATATCATTAGGGAAATTTGGGAGGAGGGACCTTCTGTGAGTAAAAATGAAATTCAGTACGATCTTGAACTGAGAGCAAAACACCACATGTACTGAGTCACCTAACACAGGAGAAATTACTGCAGGCTCAAAAATGGCAGTTCTAGCTGTACAATGGAGGGCTGGGCTATGGGAATTTGCATTGGGAGATAAAGTGCTTGGTTTGCTACCAATGTTGAGTTCTAAATTGCTTGCAAAGTGGCAAGGATTATTTGAGGTCACGTGGCAAGTCAGCGAATCTCATTGAGCTCTAATTTTATAGAGCATCACATTGAGACTTCTCCAGGGTTGGTAATATGCAGCTGCTCATATTGCCTACCTGAACACAAAAAAACATATGGTTCAGGATGAACTCAAGGCTATACTCAACATAGGATTATCAAAAGAGTCATACAGCAATTGGAGTAGCCTGGTGGTTTTATTTCCCAAAACCAACAGGTTGGTCCAGTTCTGTGCAGACTTTAATAAAGTCAACATGCTGTTTAAATTTGATACACATCTGATGCCTTGCATTGATCACCTGCTCAATCAGTTAGGCACAGTTCACTTTTATTTGACACTGAACTTAACCAAGGGATGCCAGTGGATTCCTTTGATTCCAGGGTCCTGAGAACAAATAGCCTTTTCCACTCCGTTTGGGTTACACCAATTTGTCACCCTTCCATCTGGGTTGTTTGGAGCCCCTGTGACATTTCAGCAATTCATGGACAGAATCCTCCACCCATACAGTACATATACCTCTGCCTATTTAAATGACATCATCTCCAGTAATAATTTTCAGAAGCATTTCCAACATCCGATGACTGTCCTAAGATCCTAGAGTTGAACAAGGCTCAGGACAAACCCAAGGAAGTGTGTTGTAGCGTGATTGGGACTGGGATGCTCAAATCATTTCAATCATGACAGCATTTTTTTTATTTTAGAAAAAAAAAAAAACAGAGCTTAAGAGCAATTTAGGAAGAAACATCAAACCAGGAAGATCAAAAGGAAAAAAAAAGTCAAACCGAGAGAAAGTGTAGAAGTGGCCAGTGGATTTTAGGAGGGATAGGGAGAGAATTAAAGTTTTTTGGAGAGTCAACAGGCTTTCGGACAGGACAGGGAAACAGAAAACTCCTTTTCACCATCTCCTCCAACGCTGTTTGTCTCAGTCAGCTTCACAGAAAGGACTGTTATTCCATTACTCCAGAAAATAACTTTGTCAGTGTTTGTGAGTTGCTGGATTCCTCTCAGGGTAAGGCCACCAGAGAAATGAACAAAACTACACTGCACGTCTTTCGTGAGTTGTTCAGATACTCCCCCACAGACTCTTCCACCATTGGCCTAGTACTGATTCTCTGTGCTCATTCAGAAAAAAACAGAGCCCACCTCTTGACAAAACGTCATCATGCCAATAGATGTCAAAAAGATGCTGAATGTTAAACAGTGACAAAAAACACCCCAGTGGCAAAAAACAGGGAGTGAATGAGGACAGAAATGAATGTGATGTTATTTTTTATGAATAAAAATAGGTTCTTGCTACAGTGTAACTGGGCAGGTGGAAGTATGGTATCTGGGCTTCCACTTGAGTCATGGGCAGGTGTGCCCCCAAAGTGATCCGGGCCAGAGGACAGAGCTTTGTGAATGGTCTTTCACCCAGGCAAAAATGGCTTTGTGTGGGGGCCCATTGTTGCATTTACCTGACTCTGGTGAGATCAACTGTAGCACAGACAGCTCCCTGGCCTGAGCTGGGTGGTGGGAGTTGATGGCAGTGTGGGCATGGTTGAGCATCGGCTGTGGATCAAGAGGAGGCAGGTCAAACCAGCAGGTAACATGACTCACCTGTGTCAGACTGCCAATAATTTATTTACATGTGTCTTTTGTGTTCTTGCCGAGGGAAGCCAGTAACCAGAGAGAATGCTGAGAACCCAGTACTGTCTGTGTGTGTGTATGCCTTGATAAAGTCAGTGAAAAAGTGAAATTAAACTGTGAATACAACGCACCTTGTGTTGTTACAAACTTGTTACAATTCCTCATTTTCTTGAGCTGCTAGAGTGTTACAGATACAAACATGGATATACAGGGGGCTGCAAAAATAGGTACACAGTAAGGATTATACGCGAACAACAGCAGCAGGATGACTTCTACTTTCAGCAGGATGGGGTGCCACCGCACTTTGCAATCAATGTGTGTGCGCTACTTGACAAAGAATTTCCCAACAGGTGGACTGAACATTGAGGAGCCGTTGACTGGCCACCACGTTCACCAGATCTCACCCCATGGACTTCTTTTTCTGGGGATGTGTAAAAGATAGGGTTTTTGCACACAAGCCAAGTTCTGTTGATGCCATGATTCAGTTCAAATGGGAGGCTTGCCAGGAAATTGATTCTGATAAAGACCTTTGTGCGAGAGTGTGCATGGGTGTCCACACTCGATTAGTGGAGTGTGTGAATCCCAAGGGCAAACAGTTTAAATATTTGAGGGATTAATATGTTTATTATTGATAGGTTATTACTGATATGTTTGTATAATCAATAAAATAACATTTTGTGTGAATGTTTTGTTTTTCATTATTGTATACCTACTTTTGCAACCCCCTGTAAATAGATGAGTCAAATTATATGCAATTAAATGATCTCAGTATAAATACATCTGTTCTTGGAAGGTCCCAGAGTTTGTTAGAGAACATCAATATATAAACAAACCGCATCATGAAGACCAATAAGCTATTGAAATATGTCTGGGACAAAGTTCTGGAAAAGCCTCAGTCAGGGCTTGAGCAATTGAACATAAAGAAAGCGCAAACAAATAACAGGATCTTATTTGAATGCTCCTGTTAGGGGTTGCTACAGTGGATAAACAAATAATAGGATGAAGATGTGAAAACCTGATAAACAATTAAAATCTAAAATCTTCATTAAGTCAATTTTAATTCCAGGTTGTAATACTACAATGTCTAGAAATATTCAAGGTGTAGAACTTGTTGCAATGTGAATATTAGGTTAAATGTTGCAAGATGTTTTGGTTTGCTTTTTAATAAAATTGAACATAGTATAGCTGTTTTTGCATTTATTTATTTATTTCATGATTATTTAGAGTGTTAATGGATTCTTTACATGTACCAAATGAAAATGATGCAAAAAGTTTAGTAATGTTGGTGATTATAGAAAAAGTTTGGCAAATTGACCAATCTAAGAAACCCATATTGAAGATAGTAAAGCACTTTTAATATCTTAAAATAAGCACTTTTGACTTTCATATTTTAAGTCAAAAGTTATATTTCTGAAAAGTATTGTTTGGCATGTCTACTGATATCACTACCACTACTTTAGTAACAGTTTCTAATTATGAAGTGGAATTTTATGTGCAGAACACAGACAGGCAGAACCTGCATCTGAAACCATTCACTTGTTTACTACTCCCGACTCACTATATAGGGAATTACTATATAGAGGACTATATAGTAAGCTTATTGATAAAATGAAAAAAAAAATGCTTTCGGACACTACTCCATCGCACTGTTATTTACGTCATTACTGTTGCACAATTAAAATAAGCCAGATCAGTCGGCTGGTGGGTTTTCAAAATAATAAATATGTGCATGTATTTTTGTGATAAATACATATCATACTGAGCATATTTCCCACATTAAGAAATACAAAGTACTTTATGTCTGCTGCATCTTTCAGTTATCTTAAATCAAGGCTGAATACTTTCTTCTTTGCCGCTGCATTTTCTTAAATCAAATTTGAAGCTTTTGATTTGATTTCTTTCAGCATGACTGCAATGCATGATGGGATATATTTCTTGGTTAGTGCCCATTGGTTGTACACTACTTTTCGTGATGCATTGTGGGATACTTTGAGTGCACTATATAGGATGCAATAATTCTCACTATACATTCAGACAGCACTACAAAATGGCAAACTCACTATATAGTCCACTATATAGTGAGTAGGGAGTGATTCCGGACACAGGAAGAATGATACACACACACTGAAATGTTCCTGTGAAGGTATAGGAAATAAAAACACTACACAGCTCAACCAATCAAATTAGCTGAGTGGAACTAATTGTTGTATAATGAAGAACACATTACCCAATTAACAATCATTTTCAGTATCAGAAAAGGATTTAAATATTAGGAAAATAACTGCAATATAACCTATATTATTACAGTATTATGGAAATCACATGAGGAGGACTGCTAAAAATTCATTGAGGGTTGCTGAAACAGATTAGATATGGTTACTTTTCTTTCATTTAGTTGCATGGTATTGCAGGTCAACCCAATTTAAATGAAGTGTTTGCTCAGAGAAGACATGGTAAATTTGTGGAGATGGCATTAACTCATTTATTCAAGCACATCTGTTATTTTAGCAAACAAACCTGCCAATCACCTTTGATATAGTGTGTGATAGCAATCTCGACTTCTTGGGTGTGTGGTCAGCATGGACATTTTGTTTCTGTGGTTCCACATATAATTAAAAGAAATGGAATTCCAAACAAAGTCAATTAAAAGATGCGTGTTACAGACAATTATGTATTTTAGATTTCAAAATGGCACTTGCCTGACCTTTAATTATCTTCCTGAAAAACAGAGAGAGAGAGAGAGAGAGAGGGAGAGAGAGAGAGAGAGAGAGAGAGAGAGAGAGAG
>JAODVO010000023.1:63159322-63170007 GCA_025400055.1 Notarius lentiginosus | reverse complement strand
TATTCAGAAGCAGAGCTTTCATCCCCATAGTAAAAATTCTACCCCCCCCCCAGGCCAACATAGAAGCCCAGGCATGGATGCAGACCACAATGCTGGTCCTGCATAGTGGCCTAGAGCCAGCCATTGAGTGCCCCTGCCAACTTTCCTGGGCCAGTTGGGAGGGAATTGTGTCATATCCACGTGTTTTATCAATAGTAGCTCATGGGTACTGACTGCAGTTTCAGAGGTGCTACCTCCAGCCCCCTTTTCATGACAACTGACTGTTGTCATGGAGCCATATTAATAGAGGAGGTCCAAAGTCTACAAAAAGGAGCCATTTCAAAGGTGACTTCCAGTGGACAACAAACCGAGTTTTACTCTACCTATTTCATAGTTTCAAATGATGTGGTAATTGGCCATGTTCTTGACCTCAGGTGCCTCAAGTGACACCTATCAGTTCTTCCAGACACAATAATTCACACAAAAATAGCAATGCAGTCCACCAGGGCAGGGGACTGGTTTAAATCCCTCAATTTACAAGATGCATATTTCCACAGCTTGATTTGTCCAAAGCATAGTCCCTTTCTTGACTTTGCTTTCAATGGCCAGGTTTTCCAGTTTCAGATTCTGCCATTCAGACTGTCATTAGCACTAAAGATCTTTACTCAGGAGGTCTCAGCTATATTAGCATGCCTTCAATCATTAACATCTCAAATACCTGCCATATCTAAACAACTGGTTAATCTGTGCCCCTCTCTCTGGATCATGTAATCCAGGACACAGTAAGCTGCAAGCTAATGTTTAGTCATTTTAGTTTACCATGAAATGGAAGAAGAGTAATCTGTGGCCTAAACAACAAGAGAACTTTCTTGGCCTCTACTGAGATTCTGTGGCGATGAATGCATATCTCACTCCCGAGAAGATAGACAGTTTGAAGAAACTGTTAAGTCACTCCCAACTAGGGAAGCTGGTGACTGCTCACAAGGGCCAGAAACTGCTGGAATTCTTGGCAGCAGCATCAGTGGTAGTTCCCCCTGGGCTTGCTGATTGCATGCCCCATACAGCAATGGTTCAATTCCTTTTACCTCTCTCCCAAAAAGCAAAAAGACAAGAGGATGAGGTTGTATGTGACACAGCCCTGCATGTGAGCCCTGCTCCCCTGAAGGGACACTGGGGAACCTTCCTCACAGAAGATCAGTAATCACAACAGATGCATTGCTGATAGGCTAGGGAGCTGTCAGGACAGGGCAGTGTGGGGCACATGGGAGCCTCCTTGGCCTTTAGAATATATAAATGCTATATAAATTTAAAATGAACTGAGGGCCATTCATCTTACTCTCAGGGGTTTTCTGCCAGTCATACATCACAAGCATGTGCTGGTGAGCACAGACAGCACCTTCACAGCATATCACAAAAATCACCACTGTGGAACAAAATCACTATGCTGTCACCAGGTGGCAATGGGACTATTAACATGGCCATGGCCTCAACTGGCTTCCCTGGGGGCAATCCACATCCCAGGTAAAGCAAACAAGGTGACCAACATTCTGTCCAGGACAAGCTTCTCTCCCAGGACAGTGGTGGTTACACCAAGACTCGATTCTGGGCTCAATATAGGGTAGCACAGGTCAATCATTTTTGCATCCTTGGAAATGACCCATTGCCTGGAATGGCACTCCATCAAAGGGCCAGTTTGGGCCTGGATGTTCAGTCACAAGAATGGCCAGCAGCATTGTTATGTGCTTTCCCACCTCTTAATCAGATTCCTCAAATCCTCCTGAGGGTTAGGGAGCATCATTACATAGTTCTGCTGGTTGATCCCCACTGGCTGGATTTTCAGATTGGTGTTTGGACATGAATGCTGACCCAGTAGCCTGTTCTGTGCCATTTGTCCTTTGCTTCCTGCACTTTCATTTGGACCAAAGCAAGGCAAGCAGTACAATTAGGGTTTATGCCTCAACCATTTCAGCATTTAATGTAGGGATCGATGGCAAGCATGATATAGCCATAGAATGCATGTGCATCATCGTGTACATATGCTGGCTTTTGTCCTGTCAGATGATAATATCATTGTCTGATATAGACACATACTGCAGGAAAAATTCTGATGTAAGTGTATTAAATACTATTTGATGAAAAAGTTCTCCTCCCATGTGCCATCCTCATTTAGTTCCGGGGCCTTCACTGCCTGGAGTGCTAAGACCAGATAACTAAATGCCAAGCATGGCAAATGATGTAAGAATGACCATCCAGCACAGTTAATAATGAAAAGAACACATGCTCAACCTCTCCTGGTACACACCTACTAAGAAAAAAGGGGGGGAAAAGAAAAGAAAACCCATCAAGGATGCATCCTGTTCGACACAGATAACACCAGCAGAGAGCTTGGTCCCCTTCGTTGACTTTTAAAAGGAACCTACAGTAAAAAGATTGGGGGGGGGGTATTTTCCAGCATGATTAGTTTGGGCAGTGGGTCTGAAAGCTTGTGCATAATGTTCTCATCATTTTTACACTGCATGTCCCAGTAAATAACAGTAGCAGCTGTGGTGGCTGCTCACCCAGCAAGCTCCCTCTCCTCTCCTCAGACCAATATACAATAGCCAGGCATAATTAAAGTCCACACTATCAGCATCAAGATGCTGTGTGTGTGGACAGAGAGAGAGAGAGTTTGTATGTAAAGTGCAAGTTTAGGAAAGTGGAGGATCAAATCATCATTTAAATTACCAATCTACACTCAAATGCCAAGTGCAAACTCAGTATCTGTCCTATCCTAGCATTTTACTCACATGTTTTTTTTTTTTTTTCTGTTATGGTTGTAATATTTCAAGCTGAATTTCTGGCTTTGTTGCACATTGAAAAGTAACTATAGGTGTAAAAGGCCTTTATTATTATTATTATTTTCATTTTTATTTGTATTTTTTGCTTGGGAAGAGAATAAATGGTACTTCAAATTGATTCTAATCCACATGTATTTTCCCTGCAACTACTGATTCCATTTCCCTGGTACACTGCAAAAAACTGAAAACTGAATTTGAGGAGAAAATTCCTTAATACTAGTGAAATTATCTTGCTTCATGGACAGATAATTTTACTTGACAAGACATCTTGAAATAAATTGGTTACAATCTGGAACTAGTTTTAATAATCTCAGAGTTGGTGTCTTGTATTCTTCTACACTGCAAAAATGATATCTTAACCAGTTAGAATATCTTGAATATAATTGAAATGATCTAGCATTTCCTATTAGAATATAAGACACCAACTCTGAGATTATTAAAACTAGTCCAATTTATTCCAAGATGTCTTGTCAAGTAAAATTATTTGTCCATGCAGCAAGATAATTTCAATTGTATTAATGAATTTTCTCCTCAAATTCAGTTTTCAGTTTTTTTGCAGTGTAGAAAGCATACCAAATGTAGACTACAAAAAAAAAATTTGAAAACTGAATTTGAGGGGAAAATTACTTAATACTAGTGAAATTATCTTTCTGCATGGACAGATAATTTTACTTAAGACATCTTGGAATAAGTTGGTTGCAATCTAGAACTAGGTTTAATAATCTCAGAATTAGTGTCTTGTATAATTCTAATAGGAAATACTAGATCGTTTCAACTATTTTCAAGATATGTTCACTTGCTAAGATATGATTTTTTGCAGTGTATGTTTTCCTGACATGCAAAACTTCTCCCTATTCTGGAGACTCCCTCCAGATGCCACACAAAAAAAAAAAACCTCTTAAAACATTTCCCAGCATGATGAGTTTTACATTTTGTTTTGTCTTTGCATCATGTTCTTTTGTGTATAGTTTCATGTGCCTTGTTGATATTCTAGTTCTGTCTCCACTCCTGTCCATCATCGGTGTATTATCTGATTGTGTTTACCTGTTCTGTGTTAATTCACTGATTAGTTTTTCTTTGTATATCCTGCCATTTCATTTTGCAAAGTTTTGTTGAGGGTGGCATGGTGGTGTAGTGGTTAGCACTGGTGCCTCACAGCAAGAAGGTTCTGGGTTTGAGCCCAGTGGCCAACAGGGGCCTTTCTGTGTGGAGTTTGCATGTTCTCCCTGTGTCTGCATGGGTTTTCTCCAGGTGCTCTGGTACCCCCCCCCCAGTCCAAAGGCATGCAGATTAGGCTAATTGGTGTCTCTAAATTGACCATAGGTGTGAATGGTTGTTTGTCTCTATGTCAGCCCTGTGATGATCTGGCAATTTGTCCAGGGTGTATCCTGCCTCTTGCCCATAGTCAGCTGGGATAGGCTCCAGCTTGCCTGTGACCCTGCACTAGGATAAGCGGTTATGGATAATGGATGGATTGATGGATGGATGGAAAATCTTGTTGAGAAGTCTTATCATACATTTATCTTGTTAAGTCCAAGCCTTTCCTAGTGTCTTGTCTCCATTTCCCGCTTGTGACCCTTGTTGAATACAGATTATCCTTGTTTACTGCTATCTGTCTGTGATTTGATCCACACTACGGACTGACTGTATTTCCTGGATTGACCAAAATAAGTTGTTTGCCATGTCACTTTTTTATTTATTTTTTTCCCCAAAATAAATACCATGTCTTCCATAACTTCACATTACATGAGAACTCTACTGGCTTTGCATGTTTGGGTGGGTAAAGGATCCCAGGGTGTTTCATCAGACAAACCTCAATTCATTATAGGGAGGGAATATCGATATCTTTTAACTAGTTGCTAAATTTAGCAACACTTGCTGCAAGATAAACTTTCCAACTGTCTCATAATGTAGTGAGCTCACTATCATCCTGTAGATAAAAGGCATCATGCCAGAAAGTATCCATTGCACTGCTGTTTGTTGAAGATGTACTGTATGTAGTCAAATATATTAGGACAGTCAATTATCAGTACAAATGAAAATTAATATTTGTAATGAAATACAGACACAATAACATTGAAGCAGCCAGTTCCCTATTTCATTCAGCACTTTAAAATTGTGGACTTCAAAGATATTCAGGTGTGCCACCAATCTTTCTGTTTCATTATGTAGCGATAAAAGAATTCATACACTATGTTTTGTACATAGTGGACTGTCTTTTTGTTTTAAATGTAACTCTTTGAAGGAAAATGGAATATGGAAAGTAAGCTTGATGCATATTTCCCATTAAACACCAGCCTCAGGCAGAGTGTTGCAACTATCATTTAATACCTTGACAGTATTTCTCTTATCTCTTAGCCCATCTCAAGATAAAATAGATGGCGTAGTGGAGGAGGAAGGATATTGAAATCATTTGTCTAAAGATATTGATTTTGTATACAGAGGTATAGATGTAAGCGATTGCATTACTTAAATGAAGTAATGTCAGGCTTTGACAAGATTAGTAGAGACTGAAGGATATATTTTGAAACCCAGTGTGCTATTAACAAAAAGGCAAAGGAATGTCATTCAAAACCAGCAAACAATCAACCAAAATGGTTAAAAACAATGAAAAGAAGAAAAAAAAAGCATGAGGTAAAATAAGCTTTAAATCAAAATGACTAGGCTAGTGATGTACTGGACTTTCAGAGTGTATGTTGAGAAGGTCGGGCCTCTGTATTATGGGGCCCCTTTTACACAGTCTGTTCAAGACAGGACTCTTACACCTTTATTTTGCCTCATGTTCTGTGTAAAATGTCCAAATGCAAAACGGAGGGTCCATGTTGCTTTGCCTCTTCTTCTTCTTCTTGTTTTGGCTGCTCCCGTTAGGGGTCAGCACAGCGGATCTGTTCTGCATATTTGATTTGGCATAGATTTTACACCAGATGTCCTTCCTAACGCAACCCTCCCCAGTCTATCCGGGTTTGAGACTGGCACTAAGTATACACTGGCTTGTGCAATGCCAATGGCTGGGTATTTTACCTAATCTGCATGTCTTTGAAACTGGGCCACCCAGAGGAAACCCACACAGACATGGGGAGAACATGCAAACTCCACACAGAAAGGTCCCCATCAACCGACAGGTTCGAACCTGGAACCTTCTTGGTGTGAGGTAACAGTGCTAACTCCTGCACCATCATGCCACCCCCAAGTTGTTCTGCCTCTGAGCCGGAAAGATTAATAGTAGCGCAGATGGGATCTAAGTCTAAGTTCAAGGAAAAGCCAGCATTTGAGAACGGGGTGTGACATTTTTGAAATTGACCTTCATTTTTGACATTCTTTTTTCTGAGACCAGCATGAGTTCATCATCATCATCATTTTCCCCCTTTCCACTGCTTCAGTGGGTTGGATGCCCAGGATTAAATGCTGCAACAAAGGCAGGAAACTTGACTTGCACTGCATTTCTCTTTGTACTTACATTGCTGTGAGTACATAACTTTTCCAGATATTACGAGTATACGGCTTATTGTTAGATCGGAACAGAATTTGTTTCTGGAGGGCAGAGTTAGGAAGTCTAGTTATATGGGCAATATACTTCAGGTGTTGAGACAGGCAGAAGTTAAGGAGTGGGGAGGGAGAGTATGTCGTTGTTGGTATACTTGTAGTGCCAGTCCACATCATCATCTTTGATAAATGGGGTTTTACAGCTGTCTCTTTGTATTGATGGTGGGGCACTGACATAATTGAAACCATTGTGGACAAGTTTTCTAAGAAAATTCTTCCATGTGGATTCCAATTTTGCCAGCTGCGAGGCGTTAAGATGACAGGCTTGGGTACTGTAGGTGCGATGACTGTGCGCACAAGAAGTTAGAAACTTTACATGCATGGACAGCTTTATCTGTTGACAAACTTCTCCATTGACAGCATCTGAGGTCCGCCCACCTTTCTGTCTCAAATTGCTTCCTACTTCTCTTCACTTTTTCCTCCAACATATTTCTGATTTCACAGCAACTTTGCTGGCCTTTGATAAGTGGTATAAATGTGCATTGCTAACAAAAGCACCTCAACCCTCAGTTCACTCACCATTATTGTTTTGAAAGCAGTGTCAGTACCTTGGGGTATACATATTCCTGAAGTGTCGTATGTTATACTTCACCCTCAGTGCCGACACTCCATTGTGTCATATGTCAAGGCTCTGGTTGTGCTTTGTAAAAACACACACTGGCATGGCTTTATGCTGACTTTAACGACCAAAGCCAGGATATTGAATGATCTTCTTTGTGGCAATATTGCAGAATATTTGTCTACAAAGGGCTGAGGATTGTGTTGTTTTCCTGCTATTGTGCAGTGGTGGCCATTGACCATGCTGTGCTGTGACCATATTCAATCTCAAAGCCCCACTGAAGGAAACACAGACACTCTTGAGTTCAATGCTATTTTGGAGATTTTAATCTAACAGACATGATTGAATCAATGCTCTAAAAAAGCAACACAACTAACACTGGATGGCCAAAAGTATGTGGACACCTCCCAATCATTGAATCGATTTCCCCTCTCTTCAGCCGAAATCTGTTCCAGTATGACAATGCCCCTGTGCACCAAGTGAGCTCCATGAAGACATGGTGTACCAAGGTTGGACCAGAAAAACTTGAGTGTCCTGCAGAAAGCCCTGACTTTCACCCTTCTGAACACCTTTGGGATGAACCGGAATGCTGACTGTACCCCAAGCCTCCTCAACCAACATCACTAATCTCACTAATGCTCTTGTGCATTCGAATTCATCTCAAAGGTATTCAGTAGAAAGAGTTGAGGTCAGGACTCTGTGCAGGCCACTCGAGTGGATTAGGACCTTTAGTTCCAGGAAACAGAGGTTGCAATGCTGCTTTATACAAAGACATCATGTGCAATAGTTTCGGGAAGGTCTAAATAATGTGTCATGATTAGGTGTCCACAAACTTTTGACCCTACAGTGTATATTCATTTCATGTTTTGTTGCAGTGAATGAGTTATTGTATTGGTGAATAAACGTGCAAACTTGTAAAAAAAAATTATGAAGATTGTAGTTGGGATAAAGTAACAATTTACAATGTTCAGTGCAATGCAACCATGTCACCTGAATTCAGAGATGAAGTTGAATCTAGAATCATCATTCAGATGAAACTCATTTAAGTAGGTATTAAAATTATCAATATATTTTATCCAATGCGACATTGTAGATTAATAAATGCTTGGCTCTGTGTTTGTGTTATAAATATACAAACTTGCTTCGGGGATCCACAATTCCTCTCCTTCCAACATTCCCCTGTAATTTATTTATTTATTTATTTATAAGCACAGCAGGCTTTAGTGATGTCAGAGAGAGCCCAAGGACCCCCCCCACCACCACCACCACCACCAAGTCCCCTAAATATTTCATCCCTCCGTCAGAGCAGAACACTGACTTCTCTGTTTGCCTTCTTTGTGCTCTGGCTTTGCACCTGTTCCAGCTCTGAGGTCTGAATTCTTGGACGCTCAATCCATCTCCGCAGTGCCTTCGTCCTTTCTGAGATTCCTATGTTAGCCTAGCGCTATGCCAACCCCTTCCTTCTTAGGTGAAGAAAACATACTGCTTGTTATCCCAGCAATGACTTTTCATTTGGCTTTTCAGCTTAAAGCAGTGTTGCTGTTGGGCAGTTATTAAGCTCGAGGTGTGGATCTGGGTTTTAAGCAGCTTGGATTGTCATTTTTATTTTCTGAGCAAGCTGCATTCACAGCTATTCCACTGTCTTCCTGATTAATATACACATACTATATATTGTATATTGTATGCACTGCGAGAGCTGGGTCAGAACACTACCATGCTGCTTTGTGGGGGTGGAGAGGAGTGTTACAATAAAAAAATAAATAAAATAAAATTTTAAAAATGACACTGGCTCTTTTTCAGTTCAGTTGTGTTTTATTTTATAACATTCTACCAGGTGTTTATTCTACAGGTTCTAAAAGCTAGTCAGTAAATCCAGTTGGTTGCTTCAGAGGCATTAAGTTTTGTAAGCGTTGTGGCAATAATACAACGATGCGTTGACGGAAAATGTACTTTTAATACTGAAGTATTTTTAAAAGCAAGTACTTCAGTACTTTAACTTAAGCAAAAATGTGACTGTACAATTTTCACTTGTATTGGAGTAACATTTGACCAGTGGGATCTGTACTTTGACTGAAGTAATGAAGTTGGGTACTTTGTCCACCTCTGTCAGGATGTAGCAAGTACATACACAGAAGGCTGTTTGTCTTCTTTCCTTCTTAATGTTTACCGCAGTGTTGTAACTGATTACTGCTGAAATGTGTCTTAAGTTGCTTTGTTGAAGCTGTGAGTTCCCAGCAGTTGCTTGGAAGGTTGACACACACACACACACACACACACACACACACACAAGCAGGCAAGCTACGAAGAGAAGCAATAATGAAGGCTTGGTTCCAACTTGGTACATTTCCTGAAATGTGTTTGAATAAATATACCATTGCATTGCACCAAAAGACAGGCAATGCAGCTATATTTTATGAGCTATAAAAGGAACATGAACAGCAGTCACATCAAGTATCTGGTTTTTTTTTTTCCTGCTCTTGCTAGAGATAGACAGAGAGGGAAAGTGTGTGGGAGATGCTTAAGAGCTACTGAAGGGTGTCAATATATTCTAAAATTGAATTAAAGCGTAATTAGTGAAATCATTACCTGACACTTGAGCAGTGGGATTCGGTTAATTTATTGCTGCCATCCTGCAGTGAATGGAATGTGTTCTATAAGACTTCTCCTCTTGCCAAATGTGATGGCTGCAGGACATAAAAGCTTGGTTCTAATCAGCAACCCTAACATTTGCACTGCCCTTGGCAATGTTTCAGTTCAATCCATTGTGGCTACCTATTACTGTGGTGGCAGAGTGGGCTTCAGGAAACTAATTGTGTCTTATCTGACCAAAAACATGCCTGGAGTAAATATGTTTTAGAGCCCCAGATAATTACGACAACAGGTGAATAGTTGAAAAGGTGAACAGGGGGTGGTGCAATGGTCAGCATTGTCACCTCACTGTTACCTCACTGTCACCTCACAGCAAAAAGGTTCAGTATTCAAGCCTCGTGGCTGACTGAAGCCTTTCTGTGTGGAGTTTGCATGTTCTCCCTGTGCTCAAAGGGGTTTCCTCCCACAATCCAAACACATGCTGATGAGGTCAACTGGTGACTCTAAATTGGCTGTGAGTGTGAATGGTTGCTAGCATGTGTCTGGCAACCTCTTGCCCAAAGTCAGTTGGGATTCATTCCAACTTCCCCCATGACCCTGTTGGATAAGCAGTATAGATGATGGATGGATCACAAAAATAATCTTTGCTAGTTGCTTGCTGTTATTTGATTTTTTTTTAACACTTTACATTACATATTTAGGGAAGCCCTTAACCACAAAACGTGACTTTTTTTTCCTTCAAAGCTATGTCATTATTTTAATTTATGAAGTCTTTATTTTGACTTACTATATTGTTATTCTGACCGCGAGTTGGCCTAGTGATTAGTGTGTCCACTGGGAGATCATGAGTTCTCCTTGCAGTTGGGTCATGCCAAAGACCATCATAAAAATGGTACGTACTACCATCTGGCAAGGTAATACAAATGTGAGTGGGGAGTCAAATTATTGCGGTTACCAGAGGATTAGCCCCCCCACTGTAACCCTAGCTGTATAGATGAGAGGTCAATGATTATAGAATTGGAGATTGGGGCTGTGCAATGTGCCTTAAGGGCCTGGTTAGTACTGGGATGGAAAGTAAACTGTGGTTGGTAGAAGAGAGCCACTGGACTTGCTTGAAGATTCTTGAAAACGTTTCGCCTTTCACCCGAAAGGCTTCCTCAGTTCTGTCTGACTAATAG
>JAODVO010000023.1:63082441-63092896 GCA_025400055.1 Notarius lentiginosus | reverse complement strand
ACCTGGCGACTTGTCCAGGGTGTACCCCGCCTTTCATCCGTAGTCAGCTGGGATAGGCTCCAGCTTGCCTGCGACCCACCCACTGTCCCAAATTTTTCTTATTTGGGGTTGGGGGGGGGAAGCATCAAACTTAAATGTCCACATGTAAAAAATTTGCAAAAATTATGAATTAATTTTAGGTATTATACAGTTTATGGGAATTAGTTGGAGCCAAAGAAATCGACATGGAACTTATTTTAATTTTATTTAGCAAGTTACTGATTGCTAGTTACCTCTCGTGAACAAATTGGCTCACTAGCCTCATGTTAGATGACCAGCGTTTGTTTTCACAGAGTTACCATGCAACGCAATTTCCAGTTATTCACTGACCACAGCAAATAGGTTGTATTCGGTCACGTGACTTTTGCTTGCGAGTTTACTTCCAGTGAACGAAGTGGTGGCCAGACAAGCCAATTTGGCTGCCGTTATGTGAAGAGCTAGTGAAACCATCCCTATTTTCACAGTTTAGAGGCCAATGCACGGTCAAGCTACCTTCAGAAAGTTGCTCTTCGCAATGGGATAGATCCTTAGACACTAGTAAAGATTAATTTTTCCTATCAGTTGGCAAATTATCCATCCATCGAGTTCCCCGACATCTCAGACTACCTGGTGCTGCAGACATCCTTCTATACAGACAAAACAGATGAAAACCTGGAAGAGCATGGAGGTGTACAACTTTTTACATGTGGCCGGGTTAAAGTTCTGGGGATCAAAACACCACAAGATAAATCCTGTATCATTTATGCCCGGGGAAGCAGGCATCTTTGGGCTTTTTGTACACGTCTTTGCGATGTTTGCTAGGACGCTACAAGTTTTAGTATTGGGTGTAAACAAACCACAGCTGCTCGATTCTCAATCCTCCCTGCTCTTCTCTCCAGGTAAATCATTCACAAAGCTCCACAGAAACCCCTTTAAAGACCTGGGGATTGGTGAAACAAGATGAAGAAGTTATCACGGCTCACTGTAACTGCATGTGGATCGATTATCTTACCTCTTTAGTTCAGTGTAGGAGCCTGATCTACATCATCGTCCTTGTAAAGACTACTAAGCCATCCTGATAAATAAAGTGAAAACATATGCGTTAGTTTACAACATGGCAAAAACAATCAAACAGTAAACAAAAACACATCTGAGGACTGAAGCGTCTCCTGAACATCAGAACATCACAAAATAACGGAAAATGGCGAGAAAAGTTATTTGAGAATCCAAATGAAATAAATCAGAGGACAAACCTTTCACGAAGCAAGCACTACAAACTCGAGTGTTCTTCAAATTTGCTCCCTTCCATCGCAGCAAAAGTTTCAAGAGCCACCTTTCTCATTGTCTTTTGGTAAAATCCTTTGCTCTTTCACCCTTTTTTATCACTTCAAGGGGAACCCAGAAGAAACTTTTATCAGTTTCACGGTTTGTTTGATTCGTACAGCCCAAAACAATGTAAGCATCGAGCATTTTAATGACTAATAAGGTGCTCCAGTGATAGTAACGCTTTGTGAACAGTGAGCTTAGCTGACCACCACTTCATGTCTTGCATATCTAATGAGGTGGATGTGAAGTCGGAAGCAACCCACTTATTGTCCATAGGTGTGAATGTGAGTGTAAATGGCTGTCTGTCTCTGTGTGATGGACCTGTCCTGAATGTACCCCATGTCTTGCCCAATATCAGCTGAAATTGGCTCCAGCTCTCCTGCGACCTGTAATGGATAAGTTATAATATGCATTTCAGGCACATCTTGAGCCTACTATAAACAAAACTTTTATAAAACTATTTGAAAAATCCTTCTATTATATTGAAATAGCTTTTTTTCTTTATTCAATTCCTGTACAGGGGTGTTGTTTTGGTGCAGTGGGTGGTATTGGTGCCTCACAGCTCCAGGGCCTCCGGGTTTGATCCTGAGTTGGGGTTACTGTCTTTGTGCATGTACTGAGTTATGTATTTTCCAAATGTTGTTGGCTAGTAGAACATCATCTTAACATTGCAGTTCCTAGATACTTTCATTTCGAGAACATTCAGTGTGTCAGAGTTTCTTAGGTTTTTTCATTTTTTAAAAACCTTTATAAATCTTGCTGCAACATTTTTGGTAGAAACGCCAATGTTTCCAAATGGGACTGTTTTATGAGCAAGCCATTATTATATCACGCTTTTTTGGACAGTTTTGATGTGATGTATGAAGAATATAATGAATCTGCATGATAACAGAAAACATAAAATCAGTGTAGACCAGAGTGTAGCCCCTATTCTAGGGCTAGAATGATCCCAGATAGAACCTAACATTCTGTATGTATTATGGCTTGGAAATGGTTCACCTGGTTGTCTCCAATCTTTATTTTTTCCTCTGACGAGGAAAGCCGACACACTTCCTTGAGGCAGGCCACTCAAAATGGCTCCTGCTCGAGAGCAGCCAGGCCAAATTAGAATGAGTGCAGATTGGAGTGAGGGAAGAGTGGAGGAGAGGAGAGGAGTCAGACGAACATGAGGATGTTTTCCAATCTACCAGATGTGAGCCATTTCATCTTGTGATTTGAATGAGTTGTGCATCGTGTGTGAACAGATGTCCCTACCCCACCTCCTTTATCAACATTAGCTGATTGGGTTTTAGCATACGGCGTGCGCTAGCACTCCCCCTCAGGTACGGCAGAGATAATCCAGGCCTGTGCAGCTGTGCTGGAGAGATAGAGATAGAGAGAGGTTGAAGGATGGAGAGAAGATAGGCAGGTGGATAAATGGAGGAACAAAGGCATGTAGAGACAAATGCAGATAGAATGATGGAGGGAAGGAGAGGAAGAGAGACAACATACCATACATACTTTTCATGCTATACATACTTATATACTAGTGCATTCTACAGTCCCTGGACTCACTTTAAGCAATATGGAGGTTAAGGGTGCTTTCACACCAACAGCAGTTGGTGCACACTAAACAGTCCATTCGAACCAAAAGCTCTTAGTTCGGTTTGTTTTCGTCGGTGTGAAAGCATCAATCGCACTTGGGTGCACACTAAATCAAGCGGACCGAGACCTCCAAAAAGGGGTGGTCTCGGTCTGCTTGATTCCACACCAAATGTGTGGAATCAAGGTGCGGTCCCTCTGGTGAGAACGCGAACCTGGACCAACTCAGGTCTAAATACGCATAATAAGCACATTTTTTCATTGAAAAGTGGGGTGTGTCTACACTGGATATAATGTAAAAGGCTGCCCACACTAAGAATAGTAACTATTTTAATAACTATAACTATAAAGATAATGATGTGAGCATCTACACAATGTGATCATTATAACGTCCTGTAAACAGCGGCATCAGGCACACGCGCGTGCTCCAGCTCTGTCAGCATTCTGTCAGTGGGAAATTCAGATTGCCCTGTATTAACCTACAGCATAACAGATTCTACAGTAAAAGCCGGCTGGCTTGTCAGGCTAACAGACTATAGCCTACCTTGTGGGTCTTTGGAAAGGTGCTTGTCTCATCATCAGCAGGACAGCATTGGTGAAAATAGCGCGTCTCCTCTGCCTGAAATGACGCGCTATACGCCTTCGGCGAATCCAGTATATCCGAAGATTGTTCTCCAGCTGCAGCCGCGACTCATTCCGGAACTGGATATTTTGCCAGAAATGGGTAATGTTGACGATATAAAAAGCAAGGACCAGTGCAAGAAACAGTGTGCGAACGTGTTGCTCCATTGTGAAAGTCCAAATTGGCGCTTATTTCCACTGGAAGATGACGAAATGTCATTCAGACCAATTTGGTTCGTTTGCATGTGTGAACGCGGACCACACACAGTCTGTATGCTACAGTGTAACAATTGTACTGCCTGGTACGGACCAAATAATCGAACTAGTGGTGTGAAAGCACCCTGAGTCCAGTCAAGTCCCCAGTGTTCTAGTCCGAGTCAAGTCCAAGCCATTAAAGAAAATTTTGAGTCGAGTCTGAGAACAAGACTCCAACTGCACCATTTGACGGTGGCTATTACTGCCTTTATGTGAAACCGTCTCTGCTACTGTGTTGGACGAATGTTATTGCTCGACTGACTGCCCCATTTTAGTTAACAGGCTTCAGATAAAAAGCTTGTTCATCACTCAGCAAGCCCCACCCAATATCAACAGGGCAAATAACATGAGAGAGGGTTAACACTAGCTAGTTCATCGCTCAGCAAGCAAGCACCGCCCACTATCAACAGAGCAATGACCATAGCATGTCACTTCCTTCTCTGGGTGGAGTCTTGCCAAATGACGATTAAAGTTTGAGGTTGGCCCCGTCGTCTCCTCGATAGTTCTTCTACATATGGAACACATAGCAGTGCATATTTTCCCACCGCATGAGAAGTCCGTAGAAGCAAAGCAGACAATCCTAGAGGCATTCTCTCCAGGCATTTTAGCGCTATTAATGTTAGTTTGTTCCTGAACATGACATACGAACAGGTGACTGTGCATTCTTTTGCACAGAATTAGTATAAAAATCAATGTAGATATAAATATCTCATGCCAAATTATTATGGCATGTTAAAGAAAAAAATCAGAGTCCTCATCTCCAATTTACGAGTCCGAATGCAGTTAATGCACGAGTCCGAGTCATCAGTGCTCAAGTCCAAGTCAAGTCACGGGTCCTTAAAAGGAGACAGTTATCCAGAGCAATATACAACATACCCAGAGCAGCCTGGGGAGTATTTGAGGGTTAGGTGCCTTGCTCAAGGGCACTTTAGCCATTCCTGCTGGTCCAGGGAATTGAACCAGCAACCCTTTGGTCTTAAAGCTGCTTCTCTAACCTTTAAGTCTTGGGAATGTCTGTGGATCTCAATGGCGCTGGAATCTGTGGCCAGTGATAGAGAAGTCTGGGATGACCTTCTCAGACTGTTGTGACAGTGACTTCCACCAGGACAAGCCAAAGGACAATGAATGAATCACAGGGAATTCAACCAGTGGTCAGGACACAGCTCTGAGTGATCTGCGATGCCACCCATGACACAAAAAATCATGTGTTCCATATTGGTTAATAATTTAAGAGATCAAAAATAATAGCATAGACCTCTGTGGGTTAACTTTCTTATGGGTCCATTCAGGAGCAACAGCTTGTTATTACATAGATTGTGATGTCATGCGGTATCTTGAATGATCTTTTGGAATGAACATGCTGCTTTGGTTGTCCTTGTTTTTAAGGATTTCATTTTCCAGGTTTCTGCACACCAAATTGACAACATTTTCAATAAGTACTGTATACCAACAGGACAATTATGCAAGTCTAATATCCTCTCCACATTGGTGTGTACAGAACATCCTTTGCCGTCATCTAATTCTCATTAACTCGTAACGTGTTGATTGGCCCGTAAGGGTTAGAACTGCGATTTGCTTTACTCAATGCAGAGGGACCATGGAAGGAAATTTATTTACAAGGCCAAAGGGAGAGGGGGTACAGAGGGTAGTGGAGTTGTGCCCTAGTTAATTGTCTCATTTTTTATGTTTAAAGACATGTGTTTCTCTGGAGTGTTCTTGTACTTGCATTTGCAGCCTGAACAAGGACGAAACACTTACTCTTATGTTAGCAACTGATGTGAGACTGTTTACCCAGTTCATCCCGTGAAGGCCATCATTGTACTCTGAGAGACAAACTGAAGGTGTGCATTTGGTTTTTTTCTTTCCCTATTTATTTATTTATTTATTTATTTATTTATACCAAGGGAATACTGATGAATCCCACCCTCGCCCACAATTATTGCTTTTGTTTCCACTTACCTGCTTTAAATCACGGTGACCCTGACCAGGGTTCAAGCAATTACTGAAGATAAATGAATGTATGCCGTAAATGTGTCACACAGCAGCCAGTACGCACTAATATTCATAAATGAGGCTTTTCTTGACCACCTACTTTTCCCACATGAAAATAAAAGCCACACACTCTCACAACATTTTTGTTGGATCCCACAAATCCCAAGAAACCCTCGGTCTGATTTGGGCTGGGTGATATAGCTGAAAAATTTGTCACGATAAAATGTTTTATTTCAGTCAATATCCATCATTATTAGCTCATCCAGCCGATAGGTGATGAGCTTATCCCATCGTGTGTTGTCCGTCGTCCATTGGCCATCGTCCACATTTCTTGAAAATCCCTTCTTCTCTCTCAATTCTTCACTGATTTTTATTCTTTTTGGCATGAAAGTAGGGGTACCTTGGGTGCATCGAACTTGTACCCAGATTTGCTTAATTACAGTTATCAATGATGTTATGGGCTAATTAATCCTTAATGAGCAGTTCAACAAAAATCACTTCTTCTCGGTCAGTTCCTCACCATTTTGGATTCTTTCTGGCAAATAGGTCGGTATTCCTAGGGTGGATATCGCTTCTATAGATAGCTTGTATATAGTGTATATCACTTGCAACATTTATTGTGCAAGGTGGCCCACTTTAGATCGTTCCTTCTAGACTAGACAGGGCCGGAGTAAGCTACGCCGTCATTGACGATCTCGTTGATCATTTTTAAGAATAATTATTGGCTTCTTTTTAATAATTACCAGAAAAAAGGCTGAATTTAACCACTTTATTTTGAATTTAAACACCTTACTTTTATCAGCAATTTCCTCATCATTTGCACAGTATTTCCCATGTAGACTTTACTTGAGCAGGCCGCCCGGGAATATTAACACCCATTTCAAGTATATCTGGTGACAGATTTTCACAATTAAGTATGAAGAATGAGAATGTTCTGTGAATGATAGATGAATAATAATGAACAGAATGTAGCATACCATATTGCTAAAAGGAGCCGTGTTGTGCTGGAATGATTGGCCATATAGCTGACCACTTGACCAGAGAGTTTTCACACTGGAGACAATTTTGATCAGTGTGCACCTGATGTAATTGTCAACCTTACCAGAAATGAATCAGTAATTTTTGGTTTTTATTATCAGAAATCACAGACAGCCTACAAAATTTAAAAGCAGCCTGTGGTTTTCGCTGATAGATAACACATGATTTACTGAGCACAGTGAGTGGAGCAAATTCTGATCTGTGCAAGCAATACAAAATTAAATTAGGTTGAGCATTTTTGTGCTCACAGGTAATGTGGGCCCTTTCCACCAACTACCACCACAAGTACTGTATATTTAAGACCTGTGGGAAACAATGCTTGTTTTCTCACGTCACACTGTTTCTGTTGTCGTCACATGTCGATGGTGAAACTGAACAATACACCTGTTAAATGATTGGATGTTAGCACGCTCCATTACCAAGTGAGCATGTTTATGATAGGCTGTTTATGACTAACCCTACATTCACACCAAACATGGTAAAAGCATCAAAATGACTGGAAGGCATTCATTTTCAATGTGAGCCAGCATCTCTCAGTGCCGAGATGGTTGGTGGCGTGTCTTGGGTGGTTGCAGTGTCAGAATAAAGTTGAAGTCCAGAACACTTCATGGTAATGAGCTATGATGTGGTTTGGCAGCAACCAGTTGGAATTTAGAAGTGCTCCTGTCTAAAGAATCCAAGAGAACACAGCCGTGTAAATTTTGGTTCCATTCAAACCGTTCCCAAGGAGCCTACCATGGAGGAGAAATTGATAATTATGGTGGTGAGTTTCCCAATTATTGATGATGTGTCCCTGTTTCCATATGGGGGCATTAAAAAAAAAAGAAACAAGGTGCTGGAAACTGTAGGTGTTTCAAATGAGCTGATGAAGATTTGTGAAAATATGAGGGAACTGCCGGCTAACTAGCACCATAGCATGCAAAAGAGTATTGGCTATTTACTTACATGTGACTTGAATGAAGCTGTCGAACAGGAGATATTTCAAGAGAAGGGGTGTATGTTGGATGTGTTAAAAGGGGAAAAGTTATGGTATTGTTCACCATCGGTTCATTATCCGTAACCGCTTATCTTGTGCAGGGTTGCAGGCAAGCTGGAGCCTATCCCAGCTGACTATGGGCGAGAGGCAAGGTACACCCTGGACAAGTTGTCAAATCATTACAGGGATAGACGCAGAGACAAACAACCATTCACACTCACGTTCAATTTCAAGCCACCAATTAACCTAACCTGCAAGTCTTTGGACTGTGGGAGAAACTGGAGCACCCAGAGGAAACCCACACAGATATATGGAGAACATGCAAACTCCATATAGAAAGGCCCCCGTTAGCCACTGGGCTCAAACTCAGAACCTTCTTGCTGTGAGGCAACAGTGCTAACCACAATATGACCATGCTATCTACTGTTAATCAACTTTTTTTATTATAATTTTATTATTTTAGTAATTTAACTTATTGTATTTTTATTAAGATATAAGATACCATTTGACATGTGTTTGCTTTGCAGCCGTTTTAAATAAAGTTTGCAAAGTGAAGAATTCTCGACCTTGTAGCATCTCTATCACAGAGCCTCCACCAACTTTTCCCAGCTTCGTTGACAAAGTTTGGTGTGAACATACAGTAAGGGAAAGAGTACGTTTGAAGTTTGTTCATGCAAAAGAACTTTGCCTATTTGTTATGCACTTTAGTGGTGCAGTTTCGTGAAACTCAAACATTCTATTGGAGAATTTTCTTATTGGGATTGATGAAGTGTCTTTCAATGATACATTTCGTTATTGTTTTTTCACCCTAGATCCAATGCACACTTCTAACACAAATTATTTCGGTTCACATCTGGCAAAAGAGCACTCTGCTTTGCGATACTTTACTGATCTAGCAAATCAAGTCTTCTAAACTGACTCCGATTTTTCTCTTTAATCTCTGTATAACAGAACAACCTTATTTTCACACTTTTCCACACTGCTGCAAGAATCACAGATTTACACTGACAGTATATTTGACTAATCATTTTCTGCTTCAAAACACCACCCAGGCATTTCTGGGATGGAAAATGCATTAGCTGTTAAAGGTGCAATGAGTTGAAACTTCCAACAAACCTTTTGGAATATTAAGGATAATTTATATTACTTAATGGGAGGGGTAGTGGATTGGTACTTTACTTGCGAACATGAAAACAGATGGTGCTCTCTGAGCTGTAAAAAACATCAGTGTCGTGGTTGCTATTTTTTTTTTTTAACAGATATCTGTGTTTAACCACAGTTAATTATTCTAATTGAAATGTAGATGTCTTAGTGCACTGTTGGATTCAACCACATGTTGTATAATGATGCCCATACACAAAATATTGTATGTGCTGGTCTTTGCATAGGAATAGCATGTAGAATTCAAACCTGGAGCATGTCATGATACATCACAAATAATTAATATTAAGTCAAGTCAACTTTACTGTCAAATCGTATCCCTCATCAAAAAATTCCCATGCAGGGATTGGCCAGGGATGGCTCATGTGACAGAAAATAGTTCCATCATTGATTAAGCAATGTATCTCGTGATGTTAATAAAAAAATGGATCTGGTGTGAGTCAGTCATGGTATATCCTGGATATACCAAGAACTGACATCACAATTTCAAGCTATATAGCCGGCTCGAGTCACAGCTGTGGCTTCGCGAGCATTTCTGTGTGTGTAGCTCTATGTATCATGATCATGTCTAGCGAGGCGGGCAATAATATGGTACATTGCACATTTGCAGGTTGAAGGTCACGCCAACGTAAACAACAAACATGGCTGCTTCCAGTGTGTTTATGCCGAGACTCAATCTTAACACTTTTAGTTTGGATTTTTTTGATGAGGGATATAAATCAAATGTACATACCATGCACTGAGAGGCTCCGGCAATTATGGATTCTCTTCGGTGACTGGTGTAGTCCTATTTTCTTCAGGGCTGTGCCCCTTACCTCAGAGAATCCATAATTTCAACCACAGCATGGTATATTTGATTAATATTATTATTTTTAACACGCTAAGCAGTTTTCAGTTAAGGGCAACTGAGCTTAAAACAAAGCTCATCTGATTTATATTTTAATAATATATAAATTACGTATATTTAACAGTTATTCCACGAAATCGAGTCCTACATCAGCTGATAGCTGACGAGGCGCGTAACGGCGAGTTGGCTATAAGCCATGTACAACGAGATTGAGTGGAATAATTGTTTTATTCTATCCATTGTACTGTTTTGTGGTACAAAACCATTGTACTGTTTTGTGGTAACAACTTACACAAGATCTTGGATGCTGGACAATCCATTCTAAAAAAAAAAAATTATGTGTAACTGTTGAAGTTCCCTGTGACAAGTTTTCCAGTGTAACAGTAAAGCTGTAACTTTAAGTTGTTGGATGCAAGTTTTCAAAACGGAATGCTTAGTGTTTTTGTATGATTAACTTCATTAGAGAGAACAAAAGGGACTGACTGTTTATAGCTGCTGTATTATAACTTGATTTGTGAACATTCCACAACATTGAATGGTGCAAACATACAATATGTTACTCCTTTCTACAACCCCGATTCCAAAAAAGTTGGGACAAAGTACAAATTGTAAATAAAAATGGAATGCAATGATGTGGAAG
>JAODVO010000023.1:60185249-60201928 GCA_025400055.1 Notarius lentiginosus | reverse complement strand
CAGTTTCTGAAATACTCAAACCAGTCCATCTGGCTCAAACCAACACCCATGCCACAGTGAAAGTCATACTTTGAGATTACAATTTTTCCCATTCTGATGTTTGAACATTGTGAACATTAACTGAAGCTCTTGATTTGTATCTGCATGACTTTATGCATTGTGTTGCTGTCAAGGGATCGGCTGATCAGAGAACTGCATAAAACAGCAGGTGGATGGATGGGTGTTCCTAATAAAGTGACCAGTGAGTGTATATGATATAGTGTATATGTTTTCCAATACATTACAGTGTGGTGGTGTTTGTTTCCACAAAAGAGGAATCATTTAGACCAAATCAAGAATCAGGAACCTATGGCTAACTGACAATACAGAGAAGCTGAGAATAAAAGTGACGAGCTGAAAAAAAAAAACAACCGATCGTGAAAATGTTTTATTATATGTATAGGAAATCACTATTTCTGCTTAGGATAACACCAGGCTAAAGACGGAAAAAAAAATTCTTATAAATGCCATTTCACACATCCTGTATGAGGGGATGTAGGGAAATTTAAATGTTTTTTTTAAAGATGTAGTTGAAGGAGATTTACAATTAAGTGTAACGTTTCTCTTCTCTTCATTGACGAAGAATGAATGAAACAGAACTCTGTGATCTAATGGAACGTTACATGAAAAATTAATGGGCTAATGGAGAGATGATAGAGATTTACATTTTCCTCATTCAATAACTCAAATAAAGGTTAGAACACAATGCCACTGTTCACAATTTCTCAAGTCATACCTCCAGCCATTTCTTCACCCACACCATACTATCAGCACTACAACAATCAGCATCTGCAAATATGGTTGTATTTATGCTCAGCCGCAGACGCCAAGTGTTACCATAGCAGTCTGAGCCATCTCCAATTACTGTTTGTTTGTAAACCAGGCCACACTTTAACCTAGATTCTGCTTACCTTTAATAATACTGTGTTCAGGCCAACACCTGACTGACCTTGTCTTTATGCTTGACTGTGCTACTGAACACTCTATAACCTTTACCTTCACACTGTAATTCCACACTGAAGATGTCAATCCAAATATTAATCTACCACTGTTGGCTGTTCAAGTGAACATATGAGACAGAAGTGGCTACCTTGAGCAGAACTGTGGAACAATTTATAACACCTCCTATATACTGATACATACACATGTACAACACCGCCCCAAAACGGAGACACCAGAACCACATCAAGATATAATGTTCTCCAACCTAGCAGCAAACAGACCAGCCAAAAACTCAAATGACTTCAAACTCTCAAACCAGCTCGAACCTGGAAACTACCGAGTGTGAAATTTTCACAGTGAGATAAGCTAATCAAAAATTATTAAGGTTTCACAGTATTGTTTTTAAAAGCACACGAGTCAGTGGTTAAAATTAAAAGAGAAATGTATTACAGAATATTTGGATGTTCTTGTGTGTGTGTGTGTGGGGGGGGTAATCAGCTTCAAATACTTGGGGTCAACTGTAACATCTGACAACATTGCTGAAGAGGTAAAATTCCGAATAGCAACGGGGTCTCACTGTGCATGGGCAATGAAATCAATCATCAATGCAAGAAATAGCAGAAAAAACAAACTACAGATATACTGTCAGAAGTGGCAAGCTGAGGTGAAGTGAGGACCCAAGAGCAGACTCAGAAAACAGGCAGTGTAAAGTGAAAACTTCTTTAATGAAGTAGATGGCAGAAAGGCAAAGTAGGGCTCAGGCAAAAATCGGTAGTCAAAAAATAGGCCAGGTGGTCAAAAACACAGAGGAGCAGGTAGACACGATCAGGGACAAAAAAACAGGACAGAAAAACTTGACAAAAAAAAGCAAGGAAAAATTCAGGCAGGGGGAATCAAGAAGACGCAATACCAATGAGCTGTAGCGAGGCAAGGAAAGTCTACAAGAGACAGTCTGGCAAATGGAGTAGCTCCAAACAGTTCTTAAAAAGCCCTGGCTGATGGGAGAGGAGTGGAAGCAGATGTGGGAGTGCCGCTTCAGGAAATGGCCTTCAGCAAGGCAGAACTGAATTCCTGTCCTGGATCCGGCCTGGAGCCGGCATGAAAGTCCTACAGTCTAAGGTATGGATGGACTGGACCAGACTGTGATACCGGGACAAAGTTTTAGAAAAGTATCAATCAAAAAAAAATTTTTTTTTTGAAACTTCAAACTGATCATGAATAAATCCATTATTTAAAAACAAAATTCTGTTTAATTAAGCTTTGTGTCACAAAAAACTATGGCTTTCAAGTGTTAGAAATATTGTGTAAATCAAATGGTAAAAATGAATTCAAATTCATTGACTGTGACAAAATATGGAAAAGTTCAAGGGGGTGAATACTTATGCAAGGCATGGTAATGATGGAAAATGTGGCTCTTTACCAATTCTTATTACTTAAAGACATACAGTGTCAAGAAAAAGTAAGAGAACCCTTTGGAATTACCTGTATTAATGTATAAATTTATCTTAAAATATGGTCTGATCTTCATCTAAGTTACAATAATGAACCAACACAACCTGTTTTAACTAGTCAGGCACAAATTATTGCTTTGTTCTTGTCCATATTGAATACATCGTTCAAAATTTCAGTGTATGTTGGAAAAGGTGTGCGAACCCTTAGGCTAATGAGTTCAGTAGAAGCTAAATGGAGTCAGGATTCAGCAAACCTGAAGTCTAGTCAATGAAACAAGTTTGGAGGTGTGGGTAAGTGATACTTTAACATGAAAAAAAATTGAGTTTCCTGTTCACAAGAAGGATCTGCTGATGTGCAAGGGAATTTTCAGAAGACCTAATATCAAGAATTGTTGACTGGCATAATCCTGGAAAGGGTTACAAAGCAATCTCAAAGAGTTTAGAGTTTATTCATCAGTCGACAGTTAGAGAAATGAGAAGATTTAGTACTGTCGCTTGTCTCACTAGAAGTGGGTCCCCAGCAAAGATTATTTCAAAGGCTCAACGAAGAATCCTCAATGACGTAAAGAAGAACCCTGGAGTAACAGCTAAAGGTTTGAAGGATTCACCAGAACTGGCTAATATCTCTGTTCATGAATCTACTATGTGCAAAACAGGCAGGGTGTCAATGGCAGGACATCATGGAAGAAACTGGTACCTCTGTTCTCCAAAAAAACATTGCTGTGCGCCTGAAGTTTGCCAAAGATCACCCTGATGCTTTGTCGACTGATGAAATGAAGGCTGAATTATTTAGGAAGACACAGCACTACATATGGCATAAATAGGGCACATGCAAACATCATATCAACAGTGCCGTACAATGGAGGGAGCATCATGATGAAATGAAGTTTGATCAGGTTGATCACATGAATAATAGGCCGAGTCATGGTTGTAGCAGGCCATACCTGGGCTGTTTCGAAAGGTCTCGAGGAGAGGGAGGTGCCTGTAAAGCTTGTCGGGACTACGACTTTTGGTGACCAAGTTATGAATTTTTAAATCCCTGCATGCGTGCGCGGCTGGAGCCAGGGCTCATATTAAAGTTTTCGGCGAGCCATGCTTGCGTGGGGCTTCGGGGGCGAATAGCAGGCCGAGCCGCGGTTGTAGCAGGCCATGGCTGCCCTCTTCGGAAAGGGCTTGGCGTGCTCTATGCCCCTGTGAAAATCCATAGCGATCTGGTGAAATTAGTGAAAATATTTCTGGAAATGTGCATCTGTCAAGATTCTTGGGCTGGATCCGTCCCTGCTTAAAAAAAGGGAAATCCACCTTTTGCAGTGGCCCAGTCAGAGCCCAGACCTTAACCCAAGAGACAGCCATTTACACCGGACGTCCTGAGAACATGGCTGAACTGAAGCAGTTCTGTAAGAAAGAATGGTCCAAAATGCCTCCTGAATGTTGTGCAGGTCTGATCCACAGCTACCAGGAGCACTTTTTTGAGTTTATTGCTGCCAAGTAGGTTCGACCAGTTATTGAATCCAAAGGTTCACTTACTTTTTTTTCCACCAGCCCTGTGAATGTTTAATGAGTGTGTTCAAGAAAGACATGAAAGCTTATAATTGTTTGTGTGTTATTAGTTAAAACAGATTGTATTTATTCATTATTTTAACATAGCTAGCTAGCTAGCTAGCCAGATAGCTAGATAGCTAGATAGATAGATAGATTGATTGATTGATTGATTGATCCCCAAAAGGGAAATTACACGGTTTCTTTTTTGTTGTTGTTTGTCTGTTTTTAGACAGATGAAGATCAGATCATATTTTAAGATAAATTTATACATGAATATGGGTAATTCCAAAGAAGAAGAAGCCTCTATTTGTCACATGTACACTCAAGCACACAGTGAAGTTCCTCCTTTGCATTTAACTCATTTGAAGCAGTGAACACACACATGAGCAATGAGCACACACATACCCAGAGCAGTGGGCAGCTACTGTATACTACAGCACCCGGGGAGCACTTGGGGGTTAGTTGCCTTGCTTAAGGGTATTTCAGCCCAAGGCCGCCCCATGTAAACCTAACCACATGTCTTTGAATTGTGCGGGAAACCGGAGCAAACCCAAGCAGAAACGGGGAAAACATGCAAACTCCACACAAAAAGGCCCCCGTCAGCCCCTGGGCTCGAACCCAGAACCTTCTTGCTGTGAGGTGACAGTGCTAACCACTACACCACCATGCCACCCAAAGGGTTCACTTACTTTTTCTTGTACACTGAGGAAAAGTCTTAACATTAAATTGAAATATGTAACAAGTAAAAAAAAATCTAATGCACATACAGTCCAGTCCTGAAAATTCACTACAAGCGAACTGGACTTTCATCAGAGTAACTACACTCACATTCCCATAACTGCTGAAAACAAGAACATCTCACATCTCTGACAGTGCTTCTATGTGTCTGCCACATGAAGTAAACCTCTGTTTGTACCATGCTATCCAGCTCACAGAGCATGAATAGAGCACACGCAGTGTGTGGATGCACAGTTGTGACCAGTAAATGGTGGATGGTACTGGTTCGAATGACTAATGATGAATAAACAGCAATTCTGTCAATACTCACTCCAGTAAGATCTTGCTGTCTGTGGTTTGAGGGAAACCAAAATCCATGACCTCATCCATTAGCTCATAGACAGTCACAAAGTTGTCACGTATACTCTCCTCCTCCAGAACCTTAAAATACTCAGTGAAAATCTATAACACAAAGGCACAGTGTTTCTTAATACTAAAAGCTGAAAAATTTATTTCACTGGGTTCAGGCGAGATTTTGTAAAGAGCTACTTGTATGGATGCGACAAATTAACGAATTTAAAGAAAAATAGTATGTAGTTGTTGACGTGGCGAAGTTTTCTGTAATAAGATGTTTATTTAGCACTTTTATAAAAATTCTCCAGAGTCAACATTTTGTCAAAGATAAACTCGTAACCTGTAAGCTGCATTTTGTGGTTTATTACCTTCAAGAGAGAAAAAAAGACATGCTGGGGACATAATGGTTTATAGCTGCTATAACGTAAGCGATAATAGGTAATAACTTCTGCTGATGTTCAACAACATTACATGGTACTATAGTATAAATGGATAAAAAGTGCACCATGCCGTTCTTTAATAAATAAAAACTGTTAAAGGAATAAAACACTACAGAACATACTATTATATGAAAATAATCAACTTCAGGATGGTAACGGTGCATCACACCACCACGTCATTGCTAATTTTACTACAACGCCACATATCTTGATTTATTTCATACACAACACCTACCCAGGTTGTTCTTCATAATATAAACACATCAACGTGAGCCATTATAACTTACAGGGCATGCTGAACAGACAGGAGTGTGTGGAAAGCATACTCACCTCCACTAGCTTGTACAGGAAGGAATACACAAGAGCAGCGTTTGTATTCTTTTTAGTCATTGCTACCACTGATATGTGACTATTAAGGATCTTTTAGTTTGTCTTGAACATTTATACAGACGTTCAGAGAAAAATATTATAAAGTATAGGGGAAAGGGGGGCATTAGGCCCCATACTTTTTTTGTTGAAAAAAAAAATACTAGTGCACCTCAAAATATTGGAATATCATGAAAAAGTTTATATTTTCATGATCTAATTCAAAAAGGTAAACTTTCATGTATTATATATTCATTACATGTAAAATGAAATATTTCAAGGCTTTTTTGTTTTAATTTTGATGATTATGGCTTATAGCTGATGAAAATCAGAAATCCAATATCTCAAAATATTAAAATATTTAATTTCGAATTTGAGTAAAACAGTATAAATATTGTGCATCCCTCGGTCTAGTTCAGGCCATGCAACCACAATCATAGGGAAGACTGCTGACTTGACAGTTGTCCAGAAGATGATCATCGACACCCTCCAAAAAGAGGGTAAGCCACAGAAAGTCACTGCTGAAAAGGCTGGCTGGAAAAGGTGCACAAGCAACAGGGATGACTGCAGCCTTGAGAGGATTGTCAAGTAAAGTCGTTTCAAGGACTTGGGAGAGCTTCACAAGGAGTGGACTGAGGCTGGTTTCAGAGCATCAAGAGACACCACGCACAGACGCCTTCAGGAAAGGGGCTACAGCTGTTGCATTCCTAATATCAAGACATTCCTGAACCAGAGACAATGTCAGAAGCGTCTTACCTGGGCTAAGGAGATAAAGAACTAGATTATTGCTGAGTGGACTTGATAAAACACAGTGGACCAACACTAGCAGACGGCATGGCACCCCAAATCATCACAGACTGCGGAAACTTCACACTGGACTTCAAACACCTTGGATTCAGTGCCTCTCCACTCTTCCTCCAGACTCAAGGACCTTGATTTCCAAATTAAATGCAAACTTTACTTTCATCTGAAAAGAGGACTTTGGACCACTGAGCAACAGTCCGGTTCTTTCTCTCCTTAGCCCAGGTAAGATGCTTCTGACGTTCTCTCTGGTTCAGGAATGGCTTGATATTAGGAATGTGACAGCTGTAGCCCCTTTCCTGAAGATGTCTGTGTGGTGGCTCGTGATACACTGACACCAGCTTCAGTCCACTCCTTGTGAAGCTCTCCCAAGTTCTTGAATCGACATTTCTTGACAATCCTCTCAAGGCTGCGGTCATCTCTGTTGCTTGTGCACCTTTTCCAGCCAGCCTTTTCAGCAATGACCTTCTGTGGCTTACCCTCCTGATGGAGGGTAATCATGTTGATGATCATCTTCTGGACAACTGTCAAGTCAGCAGTCTTCCCCATGATTGTGGTTGCATGTACTGAACTAGACCAAGAGATATACGGTATTTATACTATTTTACTCAAACTTGAAATGAAATATTCTAATTTTTTGAGATGCTGGATTTCTGATTTTCATGAACTATAAGCCATAATAATTAAAACAAAAAATGCTTGAAATATTTCACTTTACATGTAATGAATATAGAATGGATGAAAGTTTACCTTTTTGAATTATGAAAAAAATGAGCTATTTCATGATTTTCAAATTTTTTGAGGTGCACTAGTGTTGTCATGCAAGTGAATATAGAATAAAAGACATATGCAGAGACACGTATACCAGTTTTTGTAGAATCTGCGCTTGCACTCGTCACTAATGTGCTCAGCAAAGATGGTCTTAAAAGAACGGAGGCCTTTCACAGTCCTGATGTATCCTACAACTCCCACGACAATCACTGGAGGGGTCTCAATAATAGTCACTGCCTCCACCTCTTCTCGTTTTGATATCTCTGTGATAGTACAAAAGATTTTCTTGGAACAACTACTAATTGTCATGCCTTAATAAAATGTAAAACACATCAAAACTAGGACTGTCATTTCACTGACAATTCATATTCAGAGGTATTTAATGAAAGAAGTACAGAATTAGCAAATTACAGTCTGAATCATTTTGATTATATGTGTAGAATGGAACCCAGCTTTTAATATCACAGATAATGACTCACTCATGCCTGAGCGATGCACCTCCCTCAGCGTGTGGGTCATGCCAGCCTTGTAGCCCAGGAACGCTGTCAGGTGGACGGGCTGTTTGGGATCATCTTTGGGCCAACTGCGCACCTTTCCACGATGCCTCTTACTCCGTTTGCGGGGCAGGAAACCCATGTGCCCATGACGAGGTGCATGGAATTTACGGTGAGACTATGAGAACGGCATACATCCACAGATTACTCCATATTCAACCAGCATTTTCAAACCTCCTCTCCCCCACCTTTTCACTTTCTGTAAACCAGCATGGGGTATGGAATTTATGGTAAGTACGGTAAGCAATGTACCATAGCAAGAGTCACGTAAATCAATTATAAGTCATATCCTTTTCATCTCCACATTTTGGCAATAGCTGCAAACTCTACTAAATATTACTGCTACAGTTACAGTCACAAAGTTTTTACCTAATAAGAAAAATTTAATTACGATTTAAATGCATTAACAAACTGATGAAGAAGAATAAACCTCATGTTTAAGGTTTGTTGTCTGCTTGGTTGACTACAGCCAATATATTATTAAAAATATTAAACATTCAGCTCAAATGAATATAATGAGCTGAAATAATTGTGATTAGTTGATAATATAATAATTGTGACTATCCTACACAAAGCTAGTCCTCATTCAGCCCTTATACTGTTCTGGAAATTTCACAATTTCAGGATCATCACTTCTTTATTGAGGTTTTACAATAGACATGTACACATGGCATTGTCTCAGAGGCAGATATTAAGAAAAGAAGGGCTACGGTATAGGTGGAATTTCATGACTTCCATGATTCAGTATCTCAGCTGAGAAATTGAATCACAATTTTGTCTGTTGCTTAGCAAATAAAATAAATGGAAGATAGAGGCATGCCTTATTTGTAAATTAGTTGAAGTTAAACCTTAACAAAAATCAGTTAAATAGACTTTTTTGAATTTATAACACTGAAACAAATAAGTTTTATTCTCTCTGTACACCCAGACCCCATGCAAAAACGTAATGGCACCGTGTTGCCTTTCTGCATTATACCAAGAAAAAGAACCTCAAATGCTTACAGCATACAGAAGTACATAATAATAATAATAATAATAATAATAATAATAATAATAATAATAATAATAATAATAATAAATGGCACCTTTCTCACATCCAAGGTCACTTTACATTTACAATAACAAAACAAACAATAAAAAAACAACTAAAGGTTAGAGGTCATCACATTCACCCCACTACAAGCAATACAGCACTGAGCATTGTTCTAAATCAGTTTAAAGTTAGAAATAACAGGAGCTCACTTACCATGGCTAACCATGCAGTCCAAAGCACAAGGCTGAAAGAGACAGAGCCAAGTGCTGTCCTAAGACTTATATGAGGACCTAAAAGTTTAAGGATTCTAAATTGGTGGCTGGCTCAGATAAGAGGGATTGCTTTTCACCTTAGCCTGGTGGTGCCAAGTTGCAACACTGACAACTGATGTAGACTGGTGAGACAGAGTCCACCAGCAATTGGGGAGAGATGGTCCAGTTACTCTGTTATTCTTGATTTCACTGATATCTTTGAAAATACAGTATATGGCCAAAAGTATCTGGACACCCATTCATCACACCCTTTCTATTCCAAAAACATGGTTATTAATATGAAATTGTTTTCATCTGTAACAGCCTCCACTTTTCTGGGAAGGCTTTCCACTAGATATTAAAATATGGCTGTGGGGATTTGTGCCCATTCAGGCATAAGATTATTAGTGACATCAGGCACTGATATTGGACAAGAAGGCCTGATATACAGTTGGTGTTCCAATTCATCTTAAAGTCAGGGCTCTGATGTCTTTATTCACTTCTCTTTGTGCACAGGGGCACTGTCACACTGGACCAGCTTTCTTTCTCTCTCTCTCTCTCTCTCTCTCTCTCTCTCTCTCTCTCTCATGTCACTACAGTGACATGACCACTCCGAGCTCCAGAGGAGTTTCTAGGAATAAATGCAGTAATGGTTTTCCATTGCCTTCTACTGGATTATTATCGAGGTTTTCTCCTCTCAACCATTCACACCTACGGCCAATTTAGAATAGTCAGTTAACCTAACCACATGTCTTTGGACTGTGGGGGAAACTGGAGAACATGCAAACTCCACACAGAAAGGCCCTCGGCGGCCACAAACTTCAAACCCGAAACCTTGTTGCTGTGAGGTGACAGTGCTCACCACTGCACCACCATGCCGCCCGGGACCAGCTCTAGTGAAGGTAAATCATAATGCTACAGCATACAAAAACACTGTAGACAACTGAGTGCAGTTGAGTGGCAACATTGTGTGGAAAGCCCAGACATGGGTGTGATGGCCAGATGTCTGCATACCTTTGGCCATATGGTGTATATCTGCACAAGACATTGCACAAGAAAGGAATTAGACAACTGATGAATAGCTAATGGAAACTGCCAATTACTTCTCAACATTTTATATGTATTTGGATTTCTAGAAAGCATAGCCTAATCTTTGGCACAATGCACAAATGGTTTTCTGAATTGAGCTTGTCTTGGCTTTGACCCCCTTAAGACTCAGTTTTGGCTTGATCTTGGCTAGTCCTGGGCTTGGACATGATAATGGTGGTCTACATCCCATAAGACAATATGATTACCTCCCATCCAGCAGCACTTTTTTGTTGGGGTTTGTTTACCTCTGTGGGTCTTCCCTTGTTTAGCCAGTTCTGTGGCTAAATACCAAGTCTACTGTTGTGTGCTGTAAGTGTGTGTTTCCCAATAGAGCTCATGTATTGTTTGATATAAATGATGCTTCTGGTCAGGCTTCTTCCTCAAGAACACTGCAATATTGGTAATGTGTACTTAACGGATTGATTTCTTAATAAGGAAAAGGAAACAGGTTATGACAACACTCCAGTAATGTTGTGGAGAGCAAATAGACATCACAGAGCAGAAACCTGTCTGTAGGATTAAGTTAAAATACTGACACTATAGAGTTCTGGGTTGGAAGATGATAATCTATTTTTGCTAACTAAATGGAATATCTCTGATAGACCATGAAAAAAGCCAACCAATATTATTATTATTATACATTCTCTTCATATCAGCATCCTCAAAAGCCAATGCTAGCTTTTCTCATGATTCGGTGCTGTTTGCATGGCAGTGCAGTCACCTTCCAGACGGTGTAGCATTCATCAGTAGTGTTAGCGAAGGCCAACACTAGCTTACTCACGGTTCAAAGTGTTTATTGTCATATTCACAATAAGGACATGTCCACTTGTACAATTAAATTTTTAGTTTGCTGTCCACCATGAATGCCAATTACAAATAAATAAATAGGCGGAAGTAGTAATACAAAGTAAAGGCAATATAGTGCAAAAAGCAAAAGCAACAAAAACACCCAGTGTAGTACAAAATAAAGGTAAATGTAGTGCAAAATAGGTAGTGTAATACAAAAATAAGGCAATGATCAGATGTAGCAGCAGAAGGGCAATAATGTACAAATGTGCAGACGATGTAACCAGATGTAAACAGTCAAGGAAACAGCAGCAAAATGGTAGCAATGTGCAAATATGTGCAAACATTGTAACCAGGTGTAAACAGTCAAGGAACAGCAGCAAGAGGGGCAGTAATGTGCAAACATGTGCAAACAATGTAACCAGATGTAAACAGTCAAGGAACATCAGCAAAAAGGGCAGTAATGTGCAAACAAATGTAAACAGATATAAACAGTCAAGGATAGTTTACAGGGAGGCAGTTCATGGTTATAGACTCCTGTCAGCTGTTCAGGTGTCTGATAGCAGTGGGAAAGAAAAAGTTCTTTAGTCTGACAGTCTTAGATTTCATACTTCTGTACCTCCAGCCTGAGGTACATTTCATACTTCTGTACATCCAGGCCATCACAAACTCCAGGACAATACCACCTGTCTGTGACAATGATGCCTCCCTTCCAGATGCACTGAACAGCTTCTATACATGGTTTGAGGTGCAGAACGATGTGGAAATGAGAGAGACCATCCCTCCTCCCAACAACCAAGTACTGTATCTGACCACAGCCAATGTGAGGAAAAATTCCACACAGCATCAATCCGTAGAAGGCTGCTGGACCAGACAACATGAGACAAAGTGCTCAGAGGATGTGTAGACCAGCTGGCAGAAGTTCTCACTGATATCTTCAACATCTCCCTGAGCAACACCATCATTCCAAAGTGATTCAAGACCCCTACCATCATCCCTGTGCCAAAGAAGTCTTCAGTGTCCTGTCTTAATGACTACCATCCCGTTGCACTCACACCCATCATTATGAAGTGCTTTGAGAGGCTCATCATGAGGCACATAAAGACCCTGCTGCTGCTCTCACTGGACCTCCTGCAGTTCATATATCACTGTAACCGGTCAAGAGATGATGCCATAGCCACCAACCTTCTTCTGGCCCTTAGCCACCTGGACAAAAAGGATACATACGTTCAAATGTTGTTCATATAATTCAGTTCAGCATTTAACACAGTCATTTCTCAGCAGCTAATTGGAAAGCTGAGCCTGCTGGGCCTGAACATCTCCCTCTGCAACTGGATCCTGGACTTCCTGACTGAGAGACCTCAGTCAGTCTGGATTGGGAGCAGAACTTCTCGCACCACCATACTGAGCACTGGAGCCCCCCAGGGCTGTGTGCTCAGTCCACTGTTGTTTACTCTGCTGACTCGCGACTGTGTAGCAATGCACAGTTTAAATCACATCAGGTTTGCTGATGACACAATTGTGATGGGTCTCATCAGTAAGAATGATGAGTCAGCATACAGAGAGGAGGCGTAATGGCTGTCAGACTGATGCGGAGTCAACAACTTGTACTTGAACATGGGTAAAACAAGAGAGATGGTTGTTGACTTCAGAAGAACATGGAGTGACCACTCTCCACTGTACATTGATGGAGAACATCAAGAGCACCAAATTTCTTGGTGTTCATATAGCAGAGTGTCATGCTCCGCCCTGGACATCCGCTCCTGAGCTTGCAAATCTTCCACGTCAGCTCCGATCTGGATCCAGGACAGGAATTCCATCCTGCTTGCTTCCCTGTTCAGTGAGTGCTCACCTGCATTCACTTCCTGATCATCACCGCTGCCTTTTTAAATGCTGTTCTCAGCCACAGACAGTGCCAGAATGTAGAATGTATGTAGACTCTAGCCATTTTTTGCCTCGAGTTTTTTTTTTCATTTTTTTTCCCTCAAGTGTTTGTCTTTGCCTGCCTTGTTTTTCAAGTCAAGTTTCACGTTTTCTTTTTATACCTGGACTGTTTTCGTTATTGTTTCTTAATCAAGTTTTGTTTACATTTTTACCATGCCTTTTTCTGGATTAAACCCACTACACTTCTTGGATTACTGTCTGTGTGCATGTTCTGCTTTTGGGTCCTTATTCACCACACCTCCAGCAACCCTAACAGTACGTTCTGGCCAACATGGATCCATCAGAATTCACCCATCTGAGAACAGCCATCCAACAACAACAAGGGACTCACCTCAGGACCCAGCAACAAGACCTACGACAAGTCAATCAGAACCTTGCTACCTTGTCCGACTCACTCAACCTCCTCACCATGCAGATGCAGCATTATCAAGCCATGCCTACCCCTGCCCAGCCATCTCCGACTCCAGCTCCTGCCACTGCCTTTCTCCGCAAGCCGAGACTTCCAGCGCCTCAACCCTATGATGGAGAACCAGGTACTTGCAGATCTTTCTTGTCTCAGTGCTCATTAATCCTAGAGCTGCAACCTCTGGCCTTCCCCACAGAATGCTCCCGGGTAGCATATACCATCACGCTCCTCACCAGCAAGGCCAGGGAGTGGAGAACAGCGGTCTGGGACACCAATGCACATTTCTGCTCCAACTTCAAATATTTCTCTGAGGAGATGAGGCGAACTTTCGACCGCTCTTTGTCCAGCCAGGAGGTGGCTAGAGAACTCATGGAGCTGTGGCAGGGGTCCCGGTCTACCTCAGAATACGCCATCGAGTTCCGGATGTTTGCGGCATCATGCAGTTGGAACAAGACCGCCCAGATCGATGCATTCCTGCTTGGCTTGTCTGACTCCATTAAGGACGAGCTGATATCACGGGAACTGCCGTCGGACCTCTCCAGCCTCATGGACCTCACCAACTGTATCGACACCCATATCCAGCAATGGAGGAGAGAGAAAACTTGCCCCAGCTTCACCTCCTCTCCATCTCCTGCCTCGTCCGTTGAACAGGTAGACCAGGTTTGGGTGTCAGCTGAAGAACGACAGCGCCGGCAGAGCACAGGGGCCTGCTTCTACTTTTGTCAGCTGGGACACATCTACCGAGCCTTCCTGTTAAAAGGACGAGCCCACCAGTGAATCGAAGGGCCCTGGTGGGCAACGCTCAAAACCAGCCCCCCACTGATCAACTGTTACTCCCTGTCATCATCATCCTCAACAACCAGCATCACCACCTCCAGTTCCTCATTGACTTGGGGGTGGACAGGAACCTGATCTACTCCACCACTGCCAAGCGTCTGGGAATCCTGCTACTCGCTCTTGACATTCCTCTCACTGTCCTGACACTCAATGGCACCGGCTTGACCACCATCACCCACCTTACTGCCCTGCTCACTCTGAGGATTTCTGGTAATCATTCTGAAACCATCCAACTTCATGTCATGAACAACCCCCACATACCCATCATTCTAGGATTACCTTGGTTAATGCAGCTAAACTGGGCCGACAACTCCATCCTAGGCTGGAGCCAGTCCTGCCTAGCTTCCTGCCTGAACTCCGCTCTGCCTCCCACCAAGCCATTGCAGCCTTCAGCCAGCAAGTTTCCCGACCTCTCTCACGTGCCTCCAGAATACCTGGACCTAAAGCTTGTCTTCAGTAAGACCCAAGCAGTGTCCCTCCCTCCTCACAGACCCTATGACTGTGGAATCAACCTCCTGCCCGGGACAGTGCCACCCAAAGGAAGACTTTACTCTCTCTCTCTCTCTCCCGTCGAAAGGCAAGCCATGGAGAAGTACATTTCTGAGTCCTTGGCAGCTGGGATCATCCATCCTTCCTCCTCCCCAGTAGGGGCAGGATTCTTCTTCATGGAGAAAAAAGACAAGACGCTCCACCCCTGCATTGATTATCGAGGTCTCAACACCATCACGGTCAAGAACCACTACCCACTACCGCTCATGACCACGTCCTTTGAACTACTCCAGGGAGCCAAGGTATTTACCAAGCTGGATCTATGTAATGCTTACCATCTCGTCAGGATCAGGGAGGGAGACGAGTGGAAGATGGCCTTTAACACCACCATGGCTCACTATGAGTACCTCGTAGTCCCCTTTGGCCTGACCAATGTTCCCGCAGTCTTCCAGGCATTTGTGAACGATGTCTTAAGGGACTATCTCAACATCTTCATTTTTGTGTACCTGGATGATATCCTGATTTTCTCCCACTCCCTGGAAGAACATCGGGGTCACATCCGACAGATCCTCCAGTGCCTGTTAGAGAATAAGCTGTTTGTCAAGGTGGTTAAAAGTGAGTTCCACCAGAGCTCTGTCTCATTTCTGGGGTTCATCATCTCCCCAGCAAGGATCCAGATGGACCCCCTCAAGCTTGATGCAGTCACTGACTGGCCCACCCCATCCTCACGGCGAGAGCTCCAGCATTTCCTGGGATTCACTAATTTCTAAAGGGGCTTCATCTATGACTTCAGCATGGTGGCCGGACCTCTCACGGCATTGATCTTGATCAAGAGCCCATTCAAGTGGGGGGAGGAAGCAGAGAAAGCCTTCTCCATACTCAAAAGCAAGTTCACCACAGCACCCATCCTCACCATACCTGACCCGGCCAAGCAGTTCATTGTGGAGGTTGATGCTTCCGAGTCCAGGGTCGGAGCCATTCTCTCTCAGAGGGCCAATGACAACAAGATCCATCCCTGCTCCTTCTCTCGCCGACTGTCCCCTGCTGAACAGAACTACGACATTGGCAACAGAGAACTGTTGGCCATCAAGCTGGCCTTGGAGGAGTGGAGACACTGGCTCAAGGGGTCAGATCTCCCCTTCATTGTCTGGACCAACCACAAAAACCTAGAATACCTCAAGTCCGCTAAATGTCTCAACTCACATCAAGCCTGATGGTCTCTCTTCTTCTCCTGATTCCGGTTCACGCTCTCCTACTGCCCAGGCTCCAAGAATGGCAAACCTGATGCCCTGTCCAGGATATTCTCTAAAATGCCTGAAACCATCCTCCCTCCACGCTGTCTGGTGGGGGCCACCCGACTTGAGGTAGAGACATCAGTGCAGAAGGCCCTGGAGCAGGACCCCAGAGAAGGTAATTCAAACAACATACCACCTAACCATCTGTTTGTTCCCTGTTCTGTGCGAACCCAGGTGCTGCAGTGGGGTCATGGCTCCAAGGTGGCTTGTCACCCGGGAGCTGCTCGAACCCTGGCACTCATTCAACAATGCTTCTGGTGGCCATTGATCAAGGAAGATGTCCAGGAGTTTGTGGCAGCCTGTGACATGTGTGCCCTGAACAAGACAGCCAATCGACCCCTTACCGACTTGCTGAGATCCCTCCCGACTCCTCGTTGACCCTGGTCTCACATTGCCCTGGACTTCGTCACAGGACTCCCCAACTCAGGTGGCAACACATGCATTCTCACAGTCATTGATCATTTCTCTAAATCAGTCCACTTCATCACTCTGCCCAAGCTTCCTACAGCTAAAGAAACTGCCGAACTACTTATCCTCCACATCTTCCGCATACATGGACTCCCCTCTAACAT
>JAODVO010000023.1:59222612-59232950 GCA_025400055.1 Notarius lentiginosus | reverse complement strand
TACCCCGCCTTTCGCCCGTAGTCAGCTGGGATAGGCTCCAGCCTGCCTGCGACCCTGTAGAACAGGATAAAGCGGCTTGAGATGAGATGAGAACTATTTTCGTTCAATTCCGTATGTAATTTTACGAGTGATGACGTCATTTCCTCTGCCGGGCTAACAGGTGGTGCTCAAAAAAAAAAAAAAAGACTGGCAGTTCAAGGTGCGCATTGATTTTGGTTAGATTTTGCGGAATTTCACGGGGTTTACATACAGTATGTGCGATTCATCTTAAGACTGATACATCCCCCGAGAAGCATAAATCAAACAAACGTTTGGAAATTCAGGAACAGTCGACCACCAAATAGCCGGTCATTTTTTCTAGGCACTGCTTGTACATAGTGGTAACGAAAATGAGACTAAAAATAAACATGTCCAAATTCGACAGTTCAAAGACGATCACGCTCGCTACGTTCAAAAAGTTCACGTTTTCCGACAACTTTGATGTTGATTCTATCTGACCATTGTTCAGGGATGAGAACTATTTACAAAAAAGTTTGTTCTTACCATGGCTTGATATATTTTAGTTTGAGAAATTCCAATAAATATTCGTTATAAATATAGAGTCGTCATTGTCAGATATACGTACCGTCTCAGTCTCGGCCAAATCACAGACAATACAGAATTCAGTTTCTGAATATTGAGCAGAGATTGCTTCAAGCATACTCTCGGGGGATCAGAATATGTTGTGTTGACCAAAGTATGCTTGTATATAATCTAAGCATGGCATTTGTAAGAATCGCATGGTCGCCAGGCCACGATCCTCAAAACTCAGAGCCTTTTAATCAGCAGTCCTCGACCTTCGAAAGTGGAGGCCTTGTTTTAGGCCGCGATAATTTTTCTTATTGTAAGCACTGCGTTGCCATACTTCCATTCACATCCTGTACGCTCCTTTAGGATAGGGTTTTTTAGCATGAGCAGCGCGTGCCGTGCCATTCGGCGTAGCGAGGACGTAATTTATGTCAGGATTGAGTGCATTGATTTTCTTTTGCCTTCGATCGCAGGAGATTCAGATGAAGCGCACGGCGATAGAAGCCTTCAACGAGACCATCAAGATATTCGAAGAGCAGTGTCACACGCAGGAGCGCTACAGCAAGGAATATATCGAGCGCTTCCGCAGAGAGGGCAACGACAAGGAGATCGAAAGGTGTGTGTGTGTGTACAGTCATTTGGTATAATCAGTCTTCTGGTCCTAATTCCAGCAAAGGTCACTGGAAAGCTCATCCCGGCCAGTTCCATATCCTAATACAACACTTTCTCACTCTGCTAGGATAATGATGAACTACGCCAAACTGAAATCGCGACTAGGGGAGATCCATGAAAGCAAAATTCGCCTGGAGCAGGACCTGAAGACGCAAGCTCTGGACAACAGGGAGACGGACAAAAAGATGAACAGCTTAAAGCCGGATCTTATCCAGCTGAGGAAAATCCGAGATCAGTATCTTGTGTAAGTGGCTGCTTTTATTCCATGTCGAGCAGGGCGTGTCGTGCGAGTTTTTTTTTCCCCTCATCAGTAATTTCTGTGCTCCTTCCTCACAGCTGGCTCAATCACAAAGGCGTACGTCAGAAACGAATAAATGACTGGCTGGGCATCAAAAACGAGAACACAGATGAGTAAGTTCATTAAAAGAGCTTCTTTTCTTTTTTCATTCCTCTTGAGTTTCTTTTAGAGCTGGCTGCGAATTCACTTCACCGGCCTTTCTTGTAGCCTGCTTCTCTAAATTGAAACAAGACTTCCTTCAGTGTCAGTGCTTGAACTGTAACAGCCGTCAATCAGGCTCATACCACGTTCTGCCCTTTTTTTTTTGGGGTCCAGTACGTACTTTGTGAGTGAAGAGGATGAAAACCTGCCACACTACGATGAGAAGAGTTGGTTTGTTGGGGACCTGAACCGCATACAAGCTGAGGATCTTCTGCTGGGCAAGCCAGACGGAGCCTTCCTCATCCGGGAGAGTAGCAAGAAGGGCTGTTACGCCTGCTCTGTAGTGTGAGTAGCATTTACATCAAGTTTCCTACTGAATGTTTCCCAAAATGCTGTCACTGATGGGCCGAAGCCAGTCAGGTGGATGTGTCAGTCAGGCGTGAGCCATATGGGGAAAAAAACATCTGAGAATTGAGCAGGATTTCATCGAGTACATCATGTTCCTGGGTCAACATCCAAGCACGTGTTGCTCCTAAAACCACGTTCCTTTTAACCAGGCACAACCGCATGCTGTCCTCAGTGTGCGCTTCCTGCTCTCTACTGAGCGTGTAGCTCTGCAATTCAGTTCATAAATAAAAAATCTACACCCCTTTTGGCATGTAATTAAAGGAAGACGTTTATTGAGTGGTATCTTGCTACTGTTAAATAGCTAAACCTACAAAATATTAACAGCATGCCCTTGGGTGGGACTGTGTAAACTGCTCCCTCTAACAGGGGTTTATTAATTAGCCCTGACCTATTTGACGATCATGAGCACAAGCTGTAGCTGGAGACAACAAAGCACTTCTGTAAATCGTTCTGGATAGATGCTATGACCGGCGAGGGGACTAATGGTTCGCGTGTCCGCTGGGAGATCGCGAGTTCTACTCACTCACAGTCGACCATCGTAAAAACGGTGCCATCTGGCAAGGCTCGCTGCAATACAGATGCGAGTGGGGAATCAAACTCTCACGGTTACCAGAGGACCAGCCCCCCCAACTGTAACCCTTGCTATGTAATATAGGCGAGAGGACGAGGGCTACGGAGATCAGCGCCGCCAAACGCGCCGTGCAGGAAGGACTTTGAAATTTTTTTTTTTCCCCCTCCCCCTTGTCATCCACATTCACTGGATACGAGCAATCACACACTCTGATTGATTGGCTACACTATGACTAGGATATCAGCTCATATTCCGTGAGTAGAGAAAAACAAAATGGCGGCGCATTTTGCTGAACCAACCAAGGACGACAGTAAAAACTCTACTCGAAAACAAATCATGGAATAAAAGTATTTGATGGTGTTTTTTTTTTCCAAAAATTATAGCAGCGGCATTTTTCACAAATTGTTCCTGTCGTTTTGTATAAAGTTTATCGAATTTGCAAAAAAATGCTCCGTTTCTCAAAATCCAGTGAATATGGATAGGATAAAAGTTATTCCACTCAATCTCGTCGTACATGGCTTATAGCCGACTCAGCGCCACACGTCTCGTGGCTATCCGACTCGATTTCGTGGAATAAATACTTAACGAGGTTACTGTTTGCAAACAAAGACGGTCGCGCGCGCAGCTTGGCAACGGAAGTATGGCGGACTTAAACAGCCTGTCAAGCTACGCAAGGGGATTATCAACGAAAGACCGTGAGAGTTACCTTAAGTTAACTTCGGCAAATGGTGTTAGACTCCCGGATCCGTGTTCTGTCGATGAGTGGGTTGACGATGTTAGGAAAACCAAGTGTGTACACCATGGACAAATTACGAGCCTACAAATCGCTAGATGCTTACGAGTATGTCGTCTGTGGTCATGTTCAGGAAGTCCAGTACCATCAAATGCTAATGGGCAAATCTAATAAAACTTTAGCCGCATAGCAAGCTAGCCAAAGCTAACGTCAGTTTATCCAACAACTTAAACTGCTTTTGATGATTATTCTACACCATCACTAATGTAAACAAGGCTTCCAGTAAAACCAGTAGATAGATAACCTGACCTGATATCGCCACAGCCGCCGTCTGTTGTTCTGAAACGGGTGTGATCGTTTAGGAATCCGATAAAACTTTAGTCCGCCGGTGGAATAGCGATCGTACAACCATATACGCAACAACCAGACACGCTGATGCTGAGAACAGGATATATATCCACGTTTAAATGATTGATAAGTAGGCGAGTCTGTCCCAGGATCGATTAGGAAGCTTGCTACTTCCGTTGCCAGGGTCTATAGGATAGAAATAAAACAGGAGGAGTCCGTGCAGCGTTTCGCTGTTGGAGGGAACAGATTTACTTACTGTGAATAAACTAAACTGGCCTCGTCTTTACTGACCTGAACTTCTCTGTGCTCCCTCTGTAGCGTGGATGGAGAAGTGAAGCACTGTGTGATCCACAGCACGCCGCGCGGTTACGGCTTCGCTGAGCCATACAACCTGTACAGCACTCTGAAAGACCTTGTTCTGCACTATCACCAGACCTCACTGGTCCAGCACAACGACTCGCTCAACGTGCGCCTGGCCTACCCCGTCTACGCACAGATGCCCTCAGGCCCCCGCAGATGAGGCCCTGCCCACTCCATCACATCACATCTCTCTTTCTCTCACACACACACACGCATCCTTACAAACAAAACAAAATCCAACACGACAAACACTTGCTGCAACACACACACACACATGTCAGCCACCTTCGGAGTTCTATATTTTTACTAGAACAATTTGGAGGGCATTCTTTCTAAAGACTGCTTGATTTGCACAAGGAAGTTTTAAATGTTTGTGAATGTGAAAAAAAAAAAAAAGACAGAAGGAAGCAGAAGAGGCGAGTTTCAGGTGACCCACGCTGCTACCTAAACTCCAGCTGGGACTTTACATGCTTCATGATTTAAAGCTTTTTTTTTTTTTTTTTAAATCCTTGTTTCTTTGTCATTCATTTGTACATTTTAATCCCTTCCCCCCATCCTCCTTTACTAAATGCAAGGCAGGAAAATATATGTTTTGTTTCTTCTCTCTCTCTCCCCCTCTTTTTCTCATTGTGTGTATGCTGAAAAGGCAAATGTATGTAGCAAACAGACGCCTGACACTTTCCAGAGTGTTTCTCACAGTAACTGCTGCTGAACAAGGGATTGTGGGAGGGGATGGAACAGGACAGGGGTAGGGTGAACTGGGGGGACAAGCTGAGAGGGCACAAGTGAAAATATGTCGTAGTCTTAAACAAAACAAGCTCGCTTTTATATGTTAGAGGGGAGCTTTTTCTTTTTTTCTTGCTGGATCTGATTTTTAAATCTTTCCGAGCAGTAATGGTGTTACAGTCCAGTGCAGAGACCAAAGTTAGCATAGGGAGGAAGTCTGTTTTTTCCCTTTTGTTAATTTGCTTAAAGAATGAAAGGAAAGTGTTATTTTACCCTAAAGCTCCAGCCAGAAAGAACATTTTCTTTCTTTTTACTTCTTTTAATAAAACTGCTATTGACCCCCATTTTGACGTCGTGACGAGAACCTTATTAAAAATAAAGCCAGTCAAGGAAATCGCCGTCATGTGCAGATCTACAGTAGTTAATAGGGTTTAGGGGAAAATGTCACTCATGCCTATGCTATGCTAACAAACTGCTAACCACACATGAAATAGAGTTCGCGTCGGAGTGCATTTTTCCTCCCGAAAGCTCTCGCACAGACACGGTCGATGTGACATGAAGCACTTATTAGCAAAGATTAACACTATTTGGTGTGTGGTGGTTGAACAAAATGTTGACTTGTGTGAATGATTCGATGTATGAGAAGCAGTGATAAGTTTGTCAGCTATAGCATTGAGTGCAAGCCAGCGTGATGCTCTGCTGAGTGATAAAAGGGGTCCTGGTGCTTCTTAGAACGAGTGAATAAGATACAGAACAATTTGGCTAATTGTCTCGTGTTCACGTCGCAAAAAAAAAAACTTAGCAGAATGCACAATATTCAGTGTTGATACTGGTCTTCTCATTAGCACTGGACTTTGTCTTTCCTGGTACTGTTAGTTGTTTGGTCGACGCTCCTGTTTTAAAGCTAGATCCGAAAGATTTCCTGGCGCTCGGTTGCTTCTTGATGTCAGTCCTTTCTCACGCCGCACAGGCAGCTGAAGGAGCGTAACGCGCTTATTCCTCCTGTATAAACTCTATGCATCCTGTCCAGCTCTGTGTCACACTCGCTCCTCTTTATTATCCGCCGCACCACAGAGGTTGTGAAATGTTATTCGAGTTTACGTACAAAAAAAGGTCAAATGCACAGTCAGTATTCCTGTCCCGTGTCGTATCAGGAGTTAGTGGACAGTGAGGACGTCTCGTGGAGTCGGGTCGGGACAGAGCGAGGCCACGCTTTAGTCACGTCCTTGTCTCACACCGCCAGCTGATCGCCGCTCCCTTGAGTGCGTGTGCTTTATCGGTCTTCCCTCTTCACGCCCTGAGCGTACGGCTTCGAGATAAAACCCACATTCAGGCCCCGGAGTCCTTGATAGAAGCCACATGTCCTCACAGCTTGTGACTTGAAGTTGGCCAGACAGTGAAGGATTCCTTTCTCTGTGTCCTCTACATTGCAGCCCTTCCTCGGCCTCGCACCATGGCAACTAGCATAAGAGCAATAGAGCTCGTTGTGACCGTGTGTCACGGCTCGCGCCAGGCTGTAATTGCTGAGGAAAGAGCAGCGGTGACGCTTCCTAGTGCACACTGGGATATTTGGAGAATGACCACACGAACATCTCCACACATCAAACTCCTTCCCAACGAATACTTGATTTCCTCTTCTGCACTATGACCCCATACGCATCGTGGCGACCCTGATCACATGCACGGGGTTGGCTTTTTCGACTTTCTGTAAAACTTTTTTATAGATCAAAGAGTCTATTTAGCCTCTCTCACTCTTTTTGTTTTCCTTTTTCAAAGATGCAGATTGTTTGTCTAACCCGGGCCGCTGACGGGTCCGCTCTCTATTACTTGAACTATTGCATTGCTCACTGTTGAATGTCTTTATATTGCAAATATACAAATATATTAAAGAAGAGGAAATCCCTTTTATGACAGCCGAGTCCGGAATATATGGAAACGCATTTATTCAAAGCCACAACGTCACGTGTTGGTTGGTCGGTTGGTTGGTTCTTAAAGGGGTTTGCTTTAACTGAAATACGACTGTTTATTGGATCCTGCTGTCCAATATTGCACACATCATATTGAAGAGACTTTATAGAACAACGTAACGTTACAAAGCTGGCGACAGAGTGAGGTTTTTCTGTCATACAACTCATGTTTGTACGTTTATTGAACAGTTTTGTTTTTTCCTGTTTTTCCAGGCATTGAGACCAAAGATTTGAGTTTGATTTCCTTTTTTTTTTTCCTTCCTAGTGTTCGTTTTGAGCAAATGCATCGTTTTTCCCTTGTTTCTGTTTCCCCTTCATTATCTTGCTTCAAGGTGATGTACTCAAGGTTGGGTTCTATTCGTATGTTTTATAATAAGGATAACAGACTATTGTGAATTTTATTAATGGAGTTTAGTGACTGTTTAAGTCAAGGGGGAAAATCTTTAGATTCAGAAACTATTTTACCCCAAAACCAGTTAAGAGTAAACCTGACTTTTTTTTTTTTTTTTTTTAAATCCCCATTACAATTTTCAGAAGAGTAGTTTAGCGTGCCATCAGTGTTTTCATTTCGACCGACGCTCATCAGAACACCGAAATCCTGTTTGTCGCTCTTTCTCACATTCAGAAAAAGTCGGGCCGAGCCGGAGGCCTGGATTTTCTCTCCTTTGGACATTTGTACAGAGAGAAAAGCAAAACTAGTGCACCTAGTAATTTGTGGTTTGTCTCAAAAAAAAAAACACAATGTGATCATCCTTCTCTGCAGGGCAGAAAAAGCGGTGGGGTTCATTGGCACTCTTTGTTCGTACACTCCACAAAACATGCAATATTTCATTTCTCATTTTCTTTCCTAAAGGTTTCAGGGACAAAAACAAGCATTGCATTGGGGGGTTCGTATGAAGGACATGTTTACCGGAGGGGGAAAAAAAAATGCCTGTGCGTTTGGTTTTTTTGTTTTTTTTAAAAAGACGTGGGACAGGGATGGGGGAGAATTCAACTAAACACAGTTAAAGAAAACCAGATTAACAGTGCATTTACTTCAAAAGCTCAAAGGGTTTGGGAATGAACCAAAACCTCTCCACTCACCTCGAACTGTCTGAGTTGTGATTAGCTCATCAGACTTCGGTTATTTCAAGACTGTTAACGCCACAACGTACGATTCTCTTGCCCTTTTGTGCAGTTCTGCAAAGTTTTATTTGCAGTCGGGTTTGAATATGTTGTGATTCTCATTGGGAGTCTTTTATGTTCTTACCACTACTGTCACATCATGACACCCAGCACAGCTTAATGGAGTAAAGCTTCTTATATTTAAATAAAGAAAAAAAAATGGAAAAGTCAAAAAAAAAAAAAAAACAACACACAAAACCCACTCTCCCTCCCACTTTGACATACGTACAAACCCAGCATGCTTCTTTGGTACTCTTGACTGTTGTTTTGTGTAAAAAAAGAAAAATTCAAAAAGAAAAAAAAAACTATGTTGAAACAAGAACTGTTATTTGTCTGTTTATGGTGTAGTCAGATATACATTTTGATATCGCTTATTAAAAACACTGCTTTTTCAGCTGAAATCAGTTTGAACCCTGTGTTTCAGTGGACAACGCAAATATGATATTGTTCCTAAATACTGAGAACGAGGGGCTGCGTTAGCAATAGCAAGCCTGCCACAGGTTTCAGCTTTTTTTTTTTTTTTTCTCCCACAGGATTTTATCGATGGATAACAACAGAGTCCAAGAATCTACTAATTCTTGAAACATTTTTACGAGTTGAATATAAACACACACACACACGTCGGTGAATATTTGCCTGACACCAGCAGATATTTCTAGACTCAGTTTGAGCAATAAGCCGTTGGCTCTGAAATCAGTTAAATCCTACGATTCCAACAAAACTATTTAAAAAATTGAAAAGCAAGCACCAACCTTGAATCTCTCCGGCACTACCTACACACGTGTTTTTTACTCTCCGCCTCAGTCATACGACAGCATCGCGTTCCGTTCATTATATCTGGAGTACAATGAAGAGTAGAAAACGTCCTCTTTCTCAGTATTTGAATATCATCCTTGCTACAGGCTTATTGATACTCCTCAGTTGTTTTCCACCATATTTTCTTGTATCTGTTACAATAGTTTGTATTGGTTGTAGACTCTCCATTTGTTATGAGATGAACTCATGTATATTCTCAATGGAACTCCACAATATTCATTTCTCTTGCGGAATAAAGAAAATATTTTGTCCAAGCTTGTGCCCTCGTGTCTGGGTTTTTCGGTATCTTTGTCGTCCGCCTGCTATAGAACTACACCGAAGTCGTGATTTAGTCAAGTCAAGTCATTTGTATAGCGCTTTTAACAAGACAAAGCAGCTTTACAGGAAATGAAAGACTTGAACTAATCTTATCCCCAATGATAAAAGCAAGCCGGTGACGAGGAAAAACTCCCTCAGACGACACGAGGAAGAAACCTCGAGAGGAACCAGACTCAAAAGGGAACCCATCCTCATCCGGACAACAACAGACAGCATGACTGTAACATTAACAGTCCTAACATAAAGTCAGCTTCGTTGATGCTAAAACTCAAGACCTTATACACTCCTGTCAGTGCAACTGGATTGATAATATGCAGATGAAAGGTTAATCGAAGCACAAAGTGCCAAGTGAGATTTCACAACGCGCTCTCAGACCGATGACAAGGAAGGGAACTGAGAAGCCAGCAGTCACGTGAAAAGAGTTGCAGGACGACCTGAAAGCAGCAGGAACAACAAACAACAAACCGTACCACAATCATCTCCCTTCTTTCACCTCACACAAAACACCTCTGCTAAACAACAAAACAAAGAGATACACATCTGAACGCATTTAGAATTAAAAACATCTAAACTCCTCGGGAGAAGGGTTGTGTGTAGGATCACTGTGGCTTTCTTAGGGAGTATGGATGCAGGAGCATCAAGATATGGGGCTGAACCTTTGGAAACGGGACTGAGGGATTACATGGCATAAAAAGAAACATGAATAAAGCGATGCACCGGGACATAGAAAAGTCAAAGTCCCTTGCCACGCCATGTGGCGCCGCCGATCTCCGTTTCCGTAGCCCTCGGCCTCTCGCCTGTTACATAGCTAGGGTTACAGTGGGGGGGCGGGTCCTCGGGTAACCGCGAGAGTTTGACTCCCCACTCGCATCTGTATTGCAGTGTGCCTTGCCAGATGGCAGCAGGGACCATTTTTACGATGGTCTTTGGTATGACCCGACCACGAGTAGAACTCGCGATCTCCCGATTGAGAGGCGGACATGCTAACCACTAGGCCAACTCGCGGTACTGGGACATACAGTGCTGTGCAAAAGTCTTAGGCCCCCTATTTGTTTTCATACAAACTTTGTTATAGATTTCTATTTTATGACTTCTACATTAGGGGCGGCACGGTGGTGTAGTGGTTAGCGGTGTCGTCTCACAGCAAGAAGGTCCGGGTTCGAGGCCGACGAGGGCCTTTCTGTGTGGAGTTTGCATGTTCTCCCCGTGTCCGCGTGGGTTTCCTCCGGGTACTCTGGTTTCCCCCACA
>JAODVO010000023.1:59159235-59169470 GCA_025400055.1 Notarius lentiginosus | reverse complement strand
AACATGCAAACTCCACACAGAAAGGCCCTCGCCGGCCACGGGGCTGGAACCCGGACCTTCTTGCTGTGAGGCGACAGCGCTAACCACTACACCACCGTGCCGCCTCAACATCAATATGTATGATATAAATTTTTAACAACAAGTAATCTGGAAATAAAATTCCACATTTTTCACCTTAGGTTGACCAATAGCCTTAGCCGACCTCTCTGTGATTTAATATGCAAATTTTCCTAACACTGTAGGAGTAAGACCATAACAAAAACACTAAATTACAGAATTACATTTTCCCAGTTTACAAATCTTAGGTGAACTGTTACACAGTTGCTGTTCATTAGACTTTTTATGTAAAAGCTTTAAAATTTGTTTATATGCTGTATTAATAAGAGTAGTCAGAGGAGTAATATAGGTCTGTACCCAACTGGTTTAACAATAATCAGAGTGTGCATGTACAACTTTGTTGACTCTATCGTTAAATTATCTCTAATAGAGCTGAAATTTACCTATTGATATTTCACAAAATTTAAAGTTTTCTTTACATGTTTAGCTAAGAGTCCGTTATACATGTTTATATATTTAAACTCTTGTGCAATCTCAAGTTTCTTTCTTTGTGCAAACACTTGAATTAAAAACAATCTGGAAATTGTGTATATACATAAATACACAGCGTATGAAGAAGTGGGAATGAAGAGTTTCTTGCATACAGGCCTCTTGTGCTCTCGGCCCACATGCAGTCGTAATAATTAGCCCTTAACTTAGGAGAGAGAGAGAGAGAGAGAGAGAGAGAGAGAGAGAGAGAGAGTGGTTGTCTTGGCAACTGACAGGGAGTAAGGTCAGCATGCACACTGTTCATGTAATGACTCCAGCATGAATACACTCAATGACTTGACAATGAGAACACAGCTACGGACCTTGCTCTTTAGCAACCAAGTCTGTAATTTGAAGCTGCATAAAATATTTTCATTGACAGTGACTAAATATGTTCTGCTTTTGTTTAGTTAATCAACCTGCTTTGTTACAAAAATAAGGCTGGATGGGGCTATACCTAGAATAATCCAGGATTTTTTTTAGACGTACTGTACTGTGCAAAAGTCTTAGGCACATGTAAAGAAATGCTGTAGAGCAAAAATGGCTTAAAATAATGAAATGAAATGTTTCAACATTAAAAAATATACTATAAACAGCAGTAAGCCATAATAAATGAAACAAAGTCAATATTTGGTGTGAGACGACCCTCTGCTTTAAAAAAAAAAAGTAGTCTCAGGTACGAGTGCAGTTTGATAAGGAATTGAGCGGTAGGTTTTACTGAGCATCTTACAGAACAAGCCACAGTTCTTCTGGACACTTTGTCACACTCGCTTCTTAATTTTGCACCAAAACCCAGCAGCCTTCATTATGTTTTCTTTTTTAATCTGAAAAGTCCTCTCTTATGTAATACGCTGCTCAGATACAAACTTTTTTGTTTTCTGTAACATTTAATTTTGTGCTGGAAAATGAATGTTTGGATTCTAAAATGTTTTTGTACTGACTCGATAATGTACAAGCCATAAAACTGAAATCTATAACAGTTGGTATGAAAAAAATAGGGTGCCTAAGACTTTTGCACAGTACTATATTTTATATATATTTCAGTAATGCACATTAATGCAGAAATAGACGTTTAAAAAATACATGACTTTGCTGGCCATTAAAGCAATTCATAGATTTTTCTCATTAGTAGCTTTGCTTTGAACAGACATGATATGCTACTCTGATCATACTAATGAACTCAGCTGCATAAATGTGGAATAATTTGTTTCAGGGATGCGCTGTCCTGAAGTCGCTTTTGATCTGGGTTCATACAGAGGACATTAAGACTCCTGCTGTAGCAGGGCAGTGGGTGGAAGAACACCCCCTGTTGGCCAGGGCCTTTCCGTCACTGAATCCTCCCTCATTAGCTCTACAGTATAACTTGTAGTGCTAACTGACTTTAGGTGAACTCATCCAAGGAACATGAAGCCAAATAACAAGCACAGACACAGACGAGTCAAACTTGCTCCTACCACCTTGTTAGGTTTGTCCTCGCTCTCTGTCATCCCTTTGCCTCGTCTGAGCTGAGAGGAGGTGCACAGGTAACCCTGCATAGGGTGGGTCTGGGTGGATGATATTCAGGGGCACGCACACACTTTCTCTGTGATGATTTTTTTATGCTGTTATTTCTGCCTGGCTCTAGGCTCAAAAGCAGTATGAGTAACGGCACCCTGCCAGGCTTGGTGCAAGGGTCCCTGGCTATAAAGCATGCCAGGATCCCAGAGCCCCCAAGGGCCAGACAGCTAGCAGTCTGGGGCCACGGTCAACTGGAGTTCAGCCCTTTGAAAAGTGCTGGCAGATTGCTAGCGGCGGATTGGACGTCTTCCTGCCACATAGCAATGAATGAATTCAGCTCATCACTCTGCACTAGCTCTGTGAGACGGAGTCAGAAAAGACAGAGGACAGAAGAGAGAACTTTGTGGGCTACATCTGGCAAGTGTACCGGTCTGGTCCAACTCTGATCAGTCCCAGTGGGACTTCTCTGAATGGGGAGAAAGGGAAAAGTGAGAAAAATCCCAATACATGTACATGTCACTCTATACGGGTTTAGTAGCGTTGGGAGTAAAACAGAAAGAGTTTTCACGAGTCTCTTTTTCTTGCCTTGACTCACTATTTTCTTTAGATACTCCTGGGTATCACTTCAGCATAAGGGTTTTTTAGGTTACCTCATTATTTTGAGCATAATTCTTTACACTATTTCAAACCGGATTCTTTGCAGCCGTCTTACTCTGGGGTCCTAATTAGAAAAGGATTGTGTTGCTTGGGTCATCTGCATTATTTATTGATCATGTTGTAATTAGCATTTTAAAGACCAACTGATACATAGTGTAAGCAATCTCAATTCTTTTCACAAGCTGCTAGGACAGAAAATGGTTTTAATTACAGGTCTGGCAAAAGCACCAGCAAAGATGATTTTCATCTGTTAATGTCTGTTGGGTATTGATTGCAAAGGATTTGCTTCCAAGTACAAAATATGACAAAATCACGTTCATTTTCAGCCAGACTTCAGGAACAATGTGAAAACCAAAGTACATTCATTTTAATATAGATTAAAATGCACTCAAATTAAAGCTAGCGTTCTGAAATTTAACTCACTAATCATTGTGCTGTGAATGACTGCAGTAACAAGATATCATCAAAATACTTTTTAAGATCACAGACAACGTTGTACGTGTTGCAAAATTTTCCATGACTAAATCTGTAGTCAGTTTGCACCTTGCTTGGAATATTGAACAGCTGGTCTTCACTCAGTAATGCACAGAAAGTGCTATTGTTTTGACTCCGTGTCTTGTTCAGAGTGAACTGATAGTGAGTTCCACAGTAATTGGATGCATATCAACAATAGAGCACTAACACTACATCCAGCACATTATTGTGTTCAAACAGGGAATCTACTGTCTCATACTGAGATCCAAACAATACAATATTATGCCTCTCTGTTGGAGTATATCAGTAGACTTCATACTGCCTCATGTAAATCAGACCACATAAAAATGTTTGTTAGAGCATGTCTTGCCATGAATATAAAAACCAGAGTAATCTGATCGGGATGAAAATCTGCTGTTTCAACCTAAAATTGATGATTAATAATTGGGCAAAGGTGAAAATATTGTATGAAAACCATAACAGAATATGAAGATCTATAGCTAAAGCAGCTCTTTATTGGTTTTGGCCAATGGGCTCTTCGAGTATGGCTCTGTGCTACGGCAAGAGGAAATGTGTATTTAGGCACTTTCATTTTCATTATTTAATATACATATTTATTATATCCACATTCACTGGATAGGAGCAATCGCACGCTCTGATTGACTACTCTACTACTAGGCTATTGACTCATATACCGTGAGTAGAAAAAAGCAAAATGGTGGAGCGTGTTGCTGAACCAACCAAGGATGAATTAAAAACTCTACTCAAAAACAAAACGCCAAAAATACAAAAAAAAAGCAACAAAATATGGAATAAAAGTATTTAGTGGTAAGAATGCATCTTTATTATTTTTCAAGAATTATTATCGCATTTTTCACAAATTGCTACTGTAATTTAACTGGTTTGTTTACATTTTTTTTTAGACTGGTTCAAAAGCTCAAAGAAGTTTGAAAAATTACAGAACTGAAATATCCAAGGAAGAATTATATCAACGCCTAAAGCCTATACCTCGGCAAGACAGCATTTTCTACAAAAAAACAACACTAAAGTCAATTCATGCAGCCATCAACAGGTTTTTAAGTAGTCCGCCTAAGCAGAAATAATTTTGTCAGACGTTTTGTATAAAGTTCTTAATTTATCAAATCTGCAAAAAATAACAATAAAATGCTCTGTTTCTCAAAATCCAGTGAATGTGGATAGAATAAAACAGTTATTCCACTCAATCTCGTCACACATGGCTTATAGCCAACTTGGCGCTATCAGCTCATGTATGACTCGATTTCATGGAATAATTGTTAAATATACGTACACACATACTTCCACTGAATACAGCCACTTCAGATTTACACACAATGTCTTTTGTCTTAAATAAATATAGGTTACATATAAAATAAAACAACAAAAGTTTTACATATACATAAATATTGAAGAAGAAGAGAAAAAAAAAAGGGTCAAGTAAATTGCACCAGGTGTCATTATAAAAGATGTTTCCATTGGTTGGGAGGATTTCATGCAAAAGTAGCAATCATGGTGAAGTTCTCAGGGACAGCATCCAAAGCCATAAACATTCTTGTCATCACAATTGGTTCAATAAGATGCAACTGGAAGTACAACAAATTGTCCACTGACAGATTCGCCATGCAAGATTTCACAATGTGCACTCAAACTAATGATAAGGAAGGTAAGGCAGAAGCCTGCAGTCACTTGAGTTGCATAAGAGTTGCAGAATGACCTGAAAGCATCAGGAACAACAGTTACAAGCAGTGAACTGCACCATAATAATCTCTATTCCTAAACCTCACGCAAAACTCCTCTGCTAAAAAAGAACCAGACAGTGATGCCCAAAATCTAAACATGTCATTGAAGGAAACATGAATGGAGCAATGGACCAGGACATATTGGAGGATGATTTAATCTAATTTCAAGACAAGATCCACAAACATACAGCTAAAGTTCCTCCCACACCAGAATCTGGTCTTCTCAGGCAGTCTCCTGTCCCAGTACTACCCAGCTCTTTGAGGTGCAAGGGTGTGGCATCGATCTCCATTTCCATAGCCCTCGGCCTCTCACCTATTATATAGCTAGGGTTACAGTTTGGGGGGGGGGGGGGTGCTAGTCCTCTGGTAACCACGAGAGTTTGACTCCCTACTTGCATCTGTATTGCCTCACCAGATGGCAGTAGGGACCATTTTTTATGATGCTCTTTGGTATGACCTGACCGCAAGTAGAACTCATGATCTCCTGGTTGATAGGCGGGCACGCTAACCACTAGGCCAGCTCACGGTCAACATACAGCTAAAATGATTGAAGGGGGGAAAAAAAAAGAAGGTGAAGGTGCTTGCATGGCCCAGCCAATCTTCTGACTTTATTTCTGGTACATTTTCAAACTTTGGGGAACTGAAAACTATTTGCCCAGAAGAATGGGCCAAAATTGAACTACAATGCTGCAAGAAGCTTACTTACTTCTTACTATGGATCAGTTTTGCAACAAATCACCGCTGTTGGTAATTTGTGGTGTTTGTCTACCACCAATTTAATTTTTAAACATAACCTTGCTAATGGTTATAAATACATAAAAGTACAAGATTATTGTTCTGTCTGGAATTTTATAAATTCATATCCTGGCCCATTTGTGCTGGCACTGTTGTGTCTATAACCTTCACTTATTTACTCAGCATCTTTTTCAAGTACTGTGGTTTAAAACATCTACCAAACAAGCAAATGAGATGTAAATGAGTTGCTTTAGTGCTCTGTGATGGACTGGTGTCCCCGTTAGGGTCTGTTCCCGCTTCATGTCCAGTGTTCCTAGGATAGACTCCAGAGCCACCATGACCCTGACCTGGATAAAGTGCTTCCTGAAGATGACAATGATGAATGCTCTCAAACAGCTCAGTCCTCTGAATCTTCGAAAATGGCTCAACTTGCATTCTATGGCATTTTTCCAGCACATATTAAAATTAGAAATGCTTTGATTTAGCCAAAGTTCTCTCTCAGACTATTCTCTGATGCATAACGTGAACTTCTACAGTTGCCTTATCCACAAATTAAGGAGGCTCAGAGGTCACCAAGGCCAAAGAAATCCATAACCGGTTATTACTTGAAAGGTAATTATTTCTCCATCAGATACAAAGGCAGCCAAAATGTTGAAGTATGGCGGATTAGTGATGGCAATGTTCCACTGTTATCACTGGCCACAGGGGAAACACTGCACAAAGAAGGGAATTGGCAGCTTTTCATTATCTCTGGAGGGAAAATAAAATGAACAGATAAAGACAGGATTGTGTGAACCTGTGCAAGGATTTACGTCAAAATTAAACTATTTCCAGTTGCGGTTCAGCACAGTGTGAATCGAACGCTTATTTCGACACAGCATTGTTGAGAATATTTCGAGCTAAGTCAGGAGGTTTTCAGACTGTTTCTAACATGAAAGCACTGTTTGTCCTTGTCACATTGATTCCGCACAGAAAACCATGAGTGTTCGACTTGTTCTGAAAAGTACTTACAATAGTCTCAAAATATCTGCTGTAGTGGTTTGCATTATAACATCATTAGAACAGCCTGTGTGGGTTTCCTCCGACAGTCCAAAGACATGCAGATGAGGTCAACTGGTTACTCTAAATTGCCCATAGGAGTGAATACGAGTGTAAATTGTTGTCCGTCTCTCTGCGTTAGACCTGTGATGGATTGGTGACCTGTCTCGGGTGTACCCTGCCTGTTGCCAAATGGGATTGGCTCCAGCTCACCCGCAACCCACAACAGATAAGCGGCACAGAAAATGGATGGATATTATTAGAACATGCTCATACCACAGACAAACACATGATGGAAACTAGTGTTAATAGAAGTCTTTGCCATGTGTACACTCAAGCACAGTGAAATTCCTCATCTGCATTTAACCCATCTGAAGCAGTGAACACACACACACACCCCAGAGCAGTAGGCAGCTATGCTACAGCGCCCAGGGAGCAGTTAAAGTTTAGGTGCCTTTCTCAAGGGCACTTCAACCATGATACAGAAGGAGGGGAAAGTGCTGTTCATTCACTCAACTCCCCTCACACTTTTCCTGCCGGTCCCAAGAATCGAACCGGCAACCCTTTGGGCCCAACCGGCTTCTCTAATCTTCAGGCCATGGCTGCCTCCCATCAGATATTAAACTGATAACGGATTAAACTTTCTGTGATGAAAATGTTGAAGCATTTCTACAAACACAGTTTCCAAACACATATTCACTTGTTCATTCAGTCTCTGTGTAGGTTTCCTCTGGGGTCTCTGGTTTTCTTCCAGGAGGTAGATTAGTTATGTGAACTTGCCTCTAAGCTTAAATGAGTGTTGAAGGAAACTTGTGTGTGCATGGTCCCCTACGATTACCTGATGTCCCAACCAGGGTGTATTCCCACTTCACGCCCAGTATTCCCAGTGTAGGCTCCTGATCCACCATGAGCTTGACCAGTATAAAACTATCCTTTATCCTATAAAGTTTAGCAAACTGCATAATTCTATAATCACTAACTAAACAAGGAGCAGTTAAAGAGCAGGTAGCTAGCATTGACAATCTTAAAGTCATGTTTATTTCATAATACCTAGAACTAGTTAAATTGTCTTGGGACACGGCATTTCTGCACCAAAATAATGAACCAGTTCTCTGGTATTTTTACAGGACACACATTTAGTAGCTGGAACCTCTCAGGCACATCAGGCAAAATAATATTTTGTACTTTGGAGTTGCACAGTTATTAAGAAGAACCTGAGGGATTGTAAAAGCCAAGTTTACAAAGTGAAATGATCTTATGTCCTATCCTTCTTATTATGAGACTACAATATAACTAATAGGATTATTAAAACTAGATATGTATTTTTAGACATTTTAATGAGTTCAAGCTTGAAAATTATTCTATTTTACTGGCAGATCGTTTTATTCATTTCATTTTTTTGCCAATATAAAAAAAGACTGTTTTAAGCTTAAATGTCAAAATAACAATTGGCTTAATAATCATATTTATCATAATCCTCTAATGAAATCTATTCAATAAATTAGATTAGACTGAACATAGTTTTTCTTTTGCAGTGCATGCTCTAAATTCTGGTTTCCCCAAATCCAGATTATGATAAAATTCCCAGACTACAAACATGCACTTGCTGAAGTAGGCTTTATTAACATTAGAAACCTGAAAGATGAAGCAGTTCACTGTAAGGTCATTATTTTCAAGCTGTTCCAATCCATTCATCATTGCAGGGCCTACTTGGGTGATGTCCAGAGGCCTAATTTAGGTGGTTTCTGGTCAATATATGACAATCAGAGTAGTTGTAGTCTCGTAGTAGATGAATTGCCTGGAGACTGGTTGGACCTCTAAGTAACCCTCATCATGGGGTATCTGCTATAAATAGAGCAGGGCGAACGGGCATATTTAAATAATATTCAGACTTTCACGATCCCATGTGTATTTGCGTGTGCGGAGTTGATTTGGAAGTCGTGTACGATGATGATAGGAGCAGACGGATGCCTCGCTTGTTAGCCATGCTATTAAAGCCAGTTTTGTGTGCGTGTACATGTGAAAGAGAGATAGAGAGAGAGGGAAAGAAGTCCCTTTTCCCCCCCATCTCGTACAGCAGAGGAGTGTGTGCGAGTGCTTTTCTGGGTCAGCTGCCTCTAACCGTGCCGTTATATCAAAGTCCTGCACAAGTCTTTGTCTTTCATCAGAAGAAGCCTATTGTCTGGCAAGCAGCGTCTCTGTGATGGTGACGGCTTCACTCTTACTGCGTGATTTTAATTATCCCCTATGAGACCACAGCAGTTTGTCACAAGCTCTTCAACAATCCCTCCGAGGTCTGTGAATACCGCTTGTGTATCTCTCACTCCTCCCCTTCTCACCCAGCCTTTCCTTCCATCATCACTTCCACCAAGCTAGCGTTTCTTAGTCGTCTCCCTCTCAAATCAATGTTACACGCAGGCAGACGGCTCAGGAGTCAAACTCCGGTCACCACTCTCTCATACATCATCCGAGATCAATAGGAGGTTGGAATATTTGGGTGAATTTTAACCAGCTTTTCAGCTTCATAACTCGGTATGAGATGAGAAAGAAGGAAAGGGGAGAATATTTTATGTGCTCAAGAGAAAAAGTTGTTTTCTGTTGCACTCGAGTTCATATTCGAGTTCATTTTAAAGTTGTAAGTTTGCAACATGAGCGCTCGAGACAGACTTTATTTGTCTCGTATGAAAGATGAAACACTGCTTGACATGAGTGCTCTATTATTAAAAAAAAATAAAGCAAGAGAGAAAAAAATAAATAAAAATTAGAGTGCTGGGGTCAAGAGTTGGATTTGCTTTTTAAAATATTTCATGTGTTAAAAATGTATTGGTTCAACAGAGCTGTAATTATATAACACACCAACTGGAATGGCTCAGAAAAGTACAAAAGATTTGCCAACTAGGAAGTCTATGTGCAAAACTGCAGTCTTGGAAAACTGTGTACTTGAGCTATAATTAACAAAAACCTTGTACAGAAAAAAAAAAATTCCTGTTGGTTCATTCTGATGAAACCTGTTGGTTCCTTCAGCCATTTTGGCCATATAAACAAAATGTCTGAAATGGAGTGGACTTTGTGTCTGGTATTTTGGTTTGAGAAGACTAAGCACCAAAATCCCATGCCAAGATGTCAGTACTGACAACAACTCTTGGTTTATTTGTGAAAGGAGTTGTGTAAAAAGTTGCTGGTAGATTGACAAGAGTAGTCAAAAGTTTGTACACCCTGACTCGTTCATAGGTTTTTCTGTATTTTGTATTTTCTACATTGTAGTAGAACAATACTAAAGACATAAAAACTACGAAATAACATCTGGAACATGTATGGAATTATGTTAAACAAAAAATGTGAAACGAAATCTTTCATATTTTAGATTCTTCAAAGTAGCCAGCATTTACCTTGATGACGCTTTACACACTATTGCCATTATCTTAACCAGCTTCATGAGGTAGTCACCTGGAATGCTTTTCAATTAACAGCTGTGCCTCATCAAAAGTTAAT
>JAODVO010000023.1:59105759-59116292 GCA_025400055.1 Notarius lentiginosus | reverse complement strand
TCTGATGTTTGAAGTGAACATTATCTGAAGCTCTTGATTTGTATCTGCATGATTTTATGCGTTGTGCTGCTGTCAAGGAATCGGCTGATTAGAGAACTGCATAAAACAGCAAGTGTGTGTGTGTGTGTGTATACACAGCTCAGGAAAATGGCATTCGAGATCTATAAATCAAATGGGACCACTACATTACAAACAACGAAATACTGAATCGCGCCAACACCACAGATATCGAGATCATTCTCATCCGGAACAGGCTTCGTTGGATGGGCCATATATCACGCATGCCAGACGAGCGGCCGGCGAAGACGCTTCTCTATGGTGTTCTGGAAGAGGGCTTCAGGAGAGTCGATCGCCCTCTTTTGAGATATAAACACACTTTGAAGGACATCCTAAAGCGTGGTGGTGTATTAGATCCATGCAGTGGTTGACAGACCAGAGTGGCAAGGGCTAATCGCGTGTGTTAGCCACAAAATAGATGAGGACAGAAAGCTCTCTAATAAGGAGAAAAGGGAAAGACGACATGCGAAGAGAGGAAAAGAGAGAAATGAAACTAATCAATGAACTGGCTTATTCTCTTTTATCCATATTTATTGTATGATGTCTGTATCGGGCTTGAGGCATTGTTGTAGCTCTGGAAAAAAAATCAAGAGACCACTGAAAAGTTCAGTTCCTCTGGTTTTACTATTTATAGGTGTGTGTTTGAGGAACATGAACCTTTTTGTTTTATTCCACAAACTACTGACATTTCCCCCAAATTCCACGTAAAAACATTGTCAGAGCATTTAATTGCAGAAAATGACAACTGGTCAAAATAACAAAAGATGAAGTGTTTTCAGCCCTTGAATAATGCATCTCAATCAAGATCAATTTTCAACAACACAATACTAATATTTGGACTTAGGATGAGTTCAGAAATCAGTATTTGGTGGAATAACCCTGACAGCTTTCATGCGTCTTGGCATGCTCTTCACCAGTCTTTTAATGTTGCGCTTGGTTGACTTTATGCCACTCCTGGAGCAAAATTTCAACCAGCCCAGCTTTGTTTGATGGCTTGTGACCATCCAGCTTCCTCTTGATCACATTCCAGAGATTTTCAAATGGCGTTCAGGTCTGGAGATTGGGCTGGCCATGACAGGGTCTTGATCTTGTGGTCCTCCATCCACACCTTGATTGACCTGGCTGTATGGCATGGAACATTGTCCTGCTGGAAAACCCAATCCTCAGAGTTAGGGAACACATTGCCAGGGCAGAAGGAAACAAGTTTTCTTCCATGATAACCTTGTACCTGGCTTGATTCATGTGTCTTTCACAAACAAAAATCTGCCCCGTTCCAGCCTTGCTGAAACACCCCCAGATCACCACCAATCCTCCACCAAATTTCACAATGGGTGTGAAACACTGTGGCTTGTAGGCCTCTCCAGATCTTTATCTAACCATTAGATGACCAGGTGATGAGAAAAGGTGAAAATTGGACTCAGATGACCACCTTACTGCACTCCTCTACGGTCCCATCCTTATGGTTTTTAGCAAACCTCAGCCTGGATCTTCTTTGATGAAGGGCTTTTTCTAGCTTTGCATGAATTCAGCCCCGCCCAGAGGAGCCTGTTTCAAACCGTCCTTGCCGTGCACTTAACCCCAGCTGCCATTTGCTATTCTTTTTGTAGGTCACTTGATGTCATCCTATGGTTGAGAGAAAGAGTTGGCGATCATCCCAGTCAGTGGAGAATCATTTTCACCCTCTGCCAGTCTGTAACTATGTTGTCCCCAGTGTCTGATGCTTGACCTTGCTCTTAAGAGCTGCAGCCTTTGAAATTTTGAGGACGGAAGGAACCTGACACTCATTGCATCCCTCTGCCAGTAAAGCCAGAACTGAACCCTTCTTTTTCTCACTCAGAACTTTTCTTTTTAAATGTTTTGGCATGATAAATATATTTTTGCATGACAATTAAATTTAAGATACTGCTAGCACTGTTTTTGGCATCCAAACTGGTCCTACTGCAAGAGGACAGGGACAACCACAGCAGTGGTTTTTATACTTTTCCTCGTTAAATAAGATTTGGTTCAGATGATCACCTGATCAGTACCTCATTACTAAAATGAGGTGTGCTTGTGTTGGAATTCCAGCACAGACACTGGAACGAAATGGCTGCCATCCATAGAGATGCTGATTTAAGGAAAAACTGAAGTGGTCTCTTAATTTTTTTTTTTCCCCCAGAGCTGTACACACACACGGTCCTCCACTGTGCATTCTGACGGGTGGTGGTTAAACAGATTAGATGAGGAGAAACAAGTCAATGAAAGAAATACTCAGGGGGCCCTAAATTCCAGCCAACATTTTCTCCATTTTGTCCATCGTTTTTACTGCTTTCTATGCTACATCAGCAGAACAGCAGAGAAGCAAAACCCTGCACCTTTCACTCAGCCCCTCGGATTAATTTATGGCTTTCGTATTCCCACGGAGCCACACTTTCACAGACTATTAGCCTGGTGCTCATCAGGCCTCATTGCTGAACACGCGGGGTGTGTGTGTGTGTGTATACAGTACACATATATCATAGTGAATAAGGCTCATTAAATATCTGGCACGTGCTGCCATGGAGAACAATTAGCCCAACAGCACAGCATTGCTCTCCGTCATGGCTTTAGCCAGGTGGAGCCCATCGCTAATGGTGAACGAGTCTGAAAATTAAAGCATTTATTAATACATGTATAATGCAAACCAGTTTGAAATGAGGGGTGATGCACCTGTTTTCAGTGCTAACGTCTGTTAAATAGAACAGAGATAAACAAAAAGTTGTTGAAGCAGGAACAGATGGTTTGTGGCTTAGCTTGCCAGCATGAGTAAAAGAGGACACTCCTGAAACATGTCTACTTTCAGAAAACCTCAAACACAAGGCAGGACAGGATACTGATACAGGAGAAAATAACATTACAGTTCAATAGGTACCCTTTCCTTTCTCCCGTCTTTTTCCTGAGAAAACGCATAAGCAGGAGCGAGAGCAGAACGGAGTAAAATACATTCAGTAATGTGAGAAGTTAGAGCCCTGTGGCCCTGTCAGGCCATGTAACCTGGGATGGGACCCTTGTGTAGAGAAACGCAGGATGGGAATGAATTTGCACCAGTCATACAGGGCAGGCGTCGGATTGGGGCTCGAACAGCAATTTATCACCAACAGCAGCCGCCTGTCACAGAACGAAGCTGAGACGGAGAGGAAGGTGGCGTGGGGGTGTAGGAACAACATGCAGCTTGTCAAAGTCCCTCCATCCCCCTACGTCTCAAAGACTTTTGAAAGGTGGAGACTTCTTTCTTGCATTCTCACATGTACAACACTCAGGAGAAGTTGGAGACGTAAAGACAAACTCTCCCCCCAACACACACAGATAGAAGATCCAGCTGAGTGAAGCCAGACCAGAGACCAATTATCCTACATTGCTGGCGCCTTTTCAGCAGACAGAATAACCTGTGACCCCTTCTTCTTCATTCCACTGACTGGATGGATCTTTGACGGTCACACGCCCCACATCGGGGTCCCGTGAGAGCAAGCACATATCTACACTAATCTAATGAGGCTCCATTATTGTCGGTCTTGTTGCAGCTTATTTTCCAAACTCTTTGGGTTTTATCGTGGCATTACAGGGGGTTCTTAAGATTGACAACTGGATTTCCATTACAATCAATTAAATAAAACAATCAAGACAATACACATGACTATGGCTTTGGATGTAAGAAGTGATGCATTACTGTTAAGTGTCACAATAAAAGCAGTGTTAGTGCAGTCCAGCTTAATGCAATGTACAGTCCAATTGCTAAGTGGATAAATTATGCTTTGTGGCTAAAATGTCTCCTTTGAACCGTATATAATTTTAAAAATTAGACAGATATAAATAAATTTTAAATGTGAAAAGCACCAATTCTAAGAAAGTTAACCAAAACTTAGAATTTTTAAAATATTATTATTGCCTAATGAAAGAATAAAAGCCACAAAACCAGTTGAATAGTTTTGTAAAAATGATGTAATGTTTGTTTAAAAATTATGAATTTTTACAGCATTCATGACATCAAAATAAAATACAGCAAGGACTTCCATAGCTACTACACCAGGGAAAGAAATGGCATTCGCTTAACAAAGGTCAACATGAATTGGTGGAAACAAACACGACTACAAAGTATTGTCCAGAACTGGAACAATTTGCCAAGGGACCTACATTCAATTAAAAATGTGCATATTTTTAAATTGAAACTTAACGATTATTTAACTTCATAATTGTAAACATTTGATTTGTAAATCTTGTTAGAATTTGTGAATGTTTCCTTATTTTTCTGTAATTGTGATATTTTATAAACAGGACCTCATTGAAAACCACGCTATGTGACATGAGCTTCCTGAATAAATATTATTTTAAAAAATAATAATAAAAAAATATTGCAGAAAGTAAAAAGAAAAATCACTGAAAACTGACAGTAGTGTGCCATTTTCTTTTAGCACTTACTGATGTTTCTATTACTATTCCTCAACCTCTCGAGGGTTACTTGAGGCAAAGAGCTGAAATGATTGAAAGGGTTATTTTTCCTGATGTAATTCCCAGCAGTGGAACAGAGATGAAAAGATGGAGTGATGGGTAACGACACCAATTCACAACTACTTGCTCATTCCAAACTACACTACATAACACACTCTCTCCCAAGACCCCATTTCAATCAAGTTTAAATTACAGCTTGGAGTACATTTTAGATTAAAACAGCAGCACTGGTCTAAAAGGGCCACGTCATCTACAAAGTCTGCACAAATAAAGTCAGCACATATTCATGGAAAAATAAGGGACGCAACTGTCTTTAAAAAACAAAACCAAAAAAACAAAAAAAAATCTTTATTGTTCTTAAGGAAGGAGTTACAACAAACATGCGTCTTAACCACAATAGAAATTAAAAAGATATTGCACTGGTTTAACTAGCAGTTATTTTCTTTTTCAAATCCCATCTCTGTTCATTTATTATTATTATACAACCTGTTTTTCGTAAAAAATGAAATAAAACAAACCCACAGAGAACACAGGAAATACATTATCTCCATGTACTGCGGAAATCCCTCAGGAAAGTGGTGTAGCACCTATTCTGTCCAGCTGTTTCTCATATACTTATTATATGCTGTGTGACTGTCTTGGTGGTTTCTTTATTCACTGGTGCTCTAGTGGTTTCATTTTAAAAGACAGAGGGTGAGAAAGGCTGGCTGTAATACCATATTCTTAAAGTGTGTGTGTGTGTGTGTGAGAGAGAGAGATGACATAAGGCTGTGAGACTTATTAGTGAACAACTCCACAGGATTCTGGCACTCTAACCAAATCTGAACATATAGTAGAACTATCCAACAGTGAGTGTGTGTGTGTGAGTACAATACATACCACAGTTAGCCCAAAAAGCCAAGCTTCAGACACGTTTTCTTCCTAATTATTCCAAATTTAACATTACTTGGATATTATATAATATAATATTAACAGTACAGTAACAAGGCATAATTATTATGCTTAACCATATGCTGTGGACTGTAATAGACATTCAAATCCAGTGGACTACTGGAAACCATCACTGGTGATTTCTTTCCTAACACACACCTACTTGGGCCTCCTATATTTAGACACTCGTAGGTTTGGCCCAGTCATGAAGACTGCATGTAAGGTCGGTCAGTTTAATCGAGAATGATGCCAGCAAAAGATAACAAAGGCTGGTTTTCTAAATCTGACATTTTATTTTCAATGGGAGATTTTCGATTAAATATCGGCAAACTATGCTCGACTTTGATAAAATTAAACTGCAGTCATAGCTGTTAGATCATTACAGTCCATAGCTTATGGTTAAAATAAGCCACTAACACTTTTCGTAAGCTCTACCCACCTCCATCCTAGACTCAGTCCTAATAGAGAGATAAAAGGTCTGTCTGATATCTTCTGGAGGGAACAGATTGCTTCAGCTCGATGTTTGGTCCTGCGCATCAAGCTGGGAATTCAGGAAAGAGCCACTTTGATGTATAATGGCAAAACGTCAATTCTGACAATAAGACATAAAATGTAAAATACTCACAGAAACCGTGAAGCTTGAAATGAAGCTTCGGGCTCCAAGAGCCGTCAAAAGCTTTTCATTTCATACTGACGGAACATTTCTGAATTACTGTACAGATCATCATGTGACTACTCATTTCTCCTTATTTCTAATAAATCAAACTTAGCTGCAAACTACAGTAAGGTTGTTTTTAAACTGTGGGACTTTCAGAACTGGAAGTCCTTACATAATCAGATTTGCGATGAAATGACATTCATGAATGTGCTGCAATGAATAAAACACCGTTTAAAACTGGATCAGTTATGAAGTCTTCGTTGACTAACATGGTATTAGTACAGCGTCGAAGGGAAACAAAAACACACACACCCAAAACACAAAATGAAAGTATTTGATATTCTGTAAATGTCCGCACAAATGGGCTTAAAAACGCAATAGGAGAAACAGAAGAGTGCACTTAAACTTCCACAAGCATCTGTTTCACTCAAGTTGGTGTAAACACACAAATGTAGCCACATGACAATTAACAAGGGGTTAAATGATTGGTCAAACCCCTCCAGACCCCAACAAGCCCTGGGATCTGATTGGACTGTATTTTATTAGTTTTCATTTTCATATGACACAAAGTAAAAAGGGATTGTGCAAATACATCCTTGCCTGCTCGTAATAAATGTCTATATCAGACACAGCTGAAACGGCAAAGACAGAACCTAATCTAAGATACACTCCCAGTACACTCGGATATAAAACTGACACAGAACTTTAAATATTCATTTATATAAGCACGCACACACACTCACTCATTAACAAGCCTGTACAAGTTTGACTTTAAAAGGTTAGTGGCAAATATACAGAAAGAACACAGCAAGTTGGTCCAGATCCTAAAAATAAAAATGTTTCAGTTGCTTATTAATAATAATAATAATAAAAAAAGAGAGCAGGGGCTAGAAATAAAAACATTAAAACATTTCCAATTTGGAGCGCTTTTTCAGTATGAATATCAGTTGATCATATACAATCATCGATACATCAAGCAAGTACATGTGGCCAGATGTTTCACCATCACTAATAACACATGGAACCTGGCAGACGAAACAAGCTTCTACAGATCTGTATGAGGAGCTACAGCTCAGCAATTTGAAACACGATGAAAAAATGACAGATGTGATTTTTTTTTTTTTTAAACACGCATCTAATTTAACCTGTTGTTTTGACCTGGGAAACCTGTTTTAAACAAGATTACAGGCTCATAATTAATTTTAGCATTACTGAGAAGTGTGTAATAATCCAGAATCATCAGAAATCAGGCATATAATCCGTACAGTACTCGGATTGTTACTAGTATAATAATAACTGAGGGAAAATGCAGTGGTGGATTTCAGCCAACCTAATGCAGGATTCTACTCCAGTAATACAAATTGCTAAGCATACACTGATTTTATTGCTGAGATACATCTTACCTCCACCAATGAATGGCAAACGGACTTACAAGTGAGGACTTAAAGTTTTTATTAAGGCACCACTAGCTCTAAAACTGCAAATAAACTGAAAACCTAATATTCAAGTGAGCAGACACTGAATGTTCCTATTTTCGTCTTTCAAACAGTTTATTTCTAGCCCCATATTTTCTTTTTTTTTTCTGAACTTAATAAAACAAATGTTGAGAAAAGTGATAAAGGGGAAAACAAAAGCAATCCGAAGCCCACAAGTCACAATGAAGCTGCTGAGCTCCTTTGCTTGTATTTACTTCTTTCATTTATTTCTTCCCACAGTTAGTGTGAAGTATATATATATAGATATATATATATATATATTTTAACACGCATGCTTGGTGAGTTGTCATTTTTTTTTTTTCTGTGCAAGGCTATTTCTTCTTGCTGGATTTGTCTTGCTGTGTGGAGGAACTGGGTTTGGCCTGGTTCTGGGAATGTGCATCAGGGCTGGGCCTCTGGGAGGCACTGCTCCGTGGAGTTCCTGGCCTCTCCTGGGCCTCTTCTGGGCCTGATGAGCTGTGTTTTGGGGTGGAAGGCCTCTTTGAAGCTCCTTCAGTCTCTTGGAACCTCTGCGAAGTTGAAGGTAGCTCGGATATCGTAGGGGATTGTCGAGTGAGGGACTGAGACTGCCGAACTGTTTGGGAGACAGAAGCAACTGATGGAAATGTCTTTTCAGGAAAACGAGAACTGTTCAAATGTGGATCTTTGCTTTTTGGGTGCATCATGTCTGCATGGGGTCTGGCCTCCTTGCTCCGTTCAGTAGCTTCTTTGGTCCCTGGGATGTTCAGCTTTACTGGCCCTAGTACACTCTTGGCCACTGTGGCCAGCTGAGAAACCACTTTATCCACTCCACTCTCAGTTGCTGTGGAGCTGGAGGAGGAGGAGGAGGAGGATGCTGCAGCAGCGGCAGCTGCTACTTGTCTCCGGTTGTCTGCCTCCTTCATTTCTTTAGTGATGCCTCCATTTGGTGGAGTAGGGGTTTGGGGTTCCCGGGTTATGACAGGCACTGTACTGGGCTCTTGCTTGCTGCTGACTTTGGCAGTCCTGCGGTCAGGAGGGGGCGCTGAGGGTTTAACAAAAGGGTCCTTGCTGACAGTGGTAAATGCGCTACCAGGTGTAGAAAAAGTGCTGGTCAGAGAGCTGGGTTGAGGACCAGATGTTTTACTGCTGGACACAGAATCCTGAACCTTTCCCTGTCTCTGGCTGGAATTATCCAGTAGTGCTGAGGTAGAGGCAACAGAGGGAGTGGATATCAAGGTCTGGGTGGGTTTTTCCTCAGAGACATTAGCTGCCAACGATGGAGGTTGGGCTTGCATCTGGTTTTGGGCCTGGAGACCTTGGCTCAGCTGAGGGGAGCTGGGCTGAGCTGATGTACATGGGGTCAGAGACAGAGTAGTTAAAGCAGCAGGCCCTGTCCTGACATGTGCGGATCCTATAACACTTGTGGGCCGAAGCACATGGCTAGGAGGGACAAAAGTTGTCCTGCGTCCATCCTGGCTGTCCTCTGAACCTTCGTCTGTCTCATCCTCGGAGGAATCCACTTCATGGATGGCATCCTGCTTCTGCAGAGACTCTCTGCGTTCGGCACGGTCCTGTCGGATAGCTGACAGCTTGTCCTTCAGCTTGCTCTTACCAGGAGCCAGCCCTAAAGATCCAGTGGCAGAGTCGGGGCCTTCCTGCCGACCTAGCTTACGGGCTAAAGGCTTCTGCAGAGTGCCCTTTTCTGCTGGAGACACCCTTCCTCCCAGAAGAGTCTCACTAGGGCACTCTTGCAAGCTCTGCAAACTTGGTTCCCGCTGAAGCATGTCCTTCTTAAATTCTGTGTGTGAGATTTCCAGACTGTGTTTGCGACTGGCGCCCACCGGCAGCTTCTTATCAGCAGCAGATGAAGGAGAGGGAGATGAGGAGGACGACGAGAGTGAGGCTGCCAGTTTCTCAGCCGACTGAACACGTTTCAGAAGAGGTGAACGAGGCGGGTCAGCACTCTTCGGACGAGCAATTTGGCGCACTAGCGGAGGAGAAGAGTGTAGTTTGACAGGAAAGGACTGACCAATGGAGGAGCTCAGGAGTGCATGGCTGGGCAGTGGAGAAGGGGAGCGCTGAGGAGAGGTGCTCTGGGGTGTCGGTGAGGGAGTTCGAGCCAGCGGTGACAGGGGAATGTTACCAGCAGACTTGCGCCGAGGGGAGCGGTACTGGCGCTGCAGCTTTGGAGCCAGGCCATGCAGGGAACTGGGCCGGATCTGACCAGAACTGGCAGGAGAGTTTGGCACGCTGGAGCTGGGAGAGCTGCTCTGAGATGAATTTCCCCCAACTGCAATAAAAGACAAAAAACAAACTGCTACAGTGTTCTACAAATCATTCAAACTTTTTTTTTTTAATTTATAAAATCACATCATACACTGCCCAGCCAAAAACAATGTCAGCTTGTACAGTGGTCACTATACATGATGGGTGCACCACTTCATGCACTTGCCTTCTTACCCCAATTCACCCATCACTCTAGAATCGCGGAAATCTGGACTCATGACCTTTTTTCATTGGTCCAGAGTCCAACCTTTATGCTCCCTAGCAAACTGAAGCCTTTTCTTCCAATTAGCCTCACTAACAAGTGGTTTTCTGATGGCCACACAGCTGTTTAGTACCAATCCTGGGAGTTCTCATTGCATTACTTTCACTATTAAACATAACCATGAGTTCTGTTGTCCATTTTTTACGATTTGACTTCATCAAAAGCAGTGTTGGGCACGTTACTTTCAAAAAGCAATTATAGTTACTAGTTACTTTTCCCAAAAAATAACTGAGTTAGTAACCGAGTTACTTTGTCATAAAAGTACCTAATTACCAGTGAAAGTAATTATTCCGTTACATTTTGTGTTACACCCCCACCCCCCCAAAAAAAATCTAATTCAATTAATCATAATAAAAGTGAATGTTAAATGTGTTTAATGACTGAAATGGACACTTAACAGAACCAATTAGTAACGTTAT
>JAODVO010000023.1:52962611-52978418 GCA_025400055.1 Notarius lentiginosus | reverse complement strand
CAATTTAGAGTCACCAGTTAACCTAACCTGCATGTCTTTGGACTGTGAGGGAAACCGGAGCACCTGGAGGAAACCCATGCGGACACGGGGAGAACATGCAAACTCCACACAGAAAGGCCCTCATTGGCTGCTGGGCTCGAACCCAGGACCTTCTTGCTGTGAGGCGACAGTGCTAACCACTACACCACCGTGCCGCCCCATTTTTAATACATTCAATCTTTAATTAATAGATGGATGGATATAATCACCATCAAATTGTTGTGCTACAAGAGGAATAAGACACTTTTGGGACATGCTTTTATTTGACAAATAATCACCTGCAGGGTAGTAACAGTAACTTTGCTTTGTGTCTTCCTTGCCTATTTTCCTACAATATCACAGTCATGTTTTGTTCCTCATGTTATTCAGATGCTCCAGTAAGAAGAAAAGTATGTACTTGGTGCTAGGAAAGTAATTCTAGGCGTTCAGTGGGTCCTGAGGGGAAAAGCACCTGTTTATTCTTAGGGATGCACCATGGACTAATATTGACGTGGAACAGTGAGTTATGGGATCAGATGTTGTGCTGTGAACATGTGACCGTTTTCTTTTTTTAATGCAAATGTCTTAATTACTTCAATCATAATGTTACTAACTGAAAGAAAAGGCCAAATGGCTCAGTATGAGGCACTGAGTGATCCTGAGAGTACTAATACTGGTGTTAAAAATGGGAGAGAAAGAAACAGCCAGGATCTATGTATTCCTGGTCTGTGACTTATTTCCTCTCATTTGTTGCATTAAAACATGCCCTGAAATGCTGAACATTCCGTTTTGTGCCAGTCTTCGGTTTCTGACAGTGCTAGGATTAAAAAACTAGCACTTATCTGGAACCGGTTTGATGGCTGGGAGTCTTACTTTTGTCTCCTTTTCTCATACATTATTTCATATTTTTACTGCACTAATACTTGAAACCATGAGTTTGTCACACATATTATGCAACTTATTAGGAAACCTGAATAGTGTTCTTCTTGTCATCTCCATGTGATTGTGATTGAGCAAAGAGGTATGAGCAGACATGAAGTTACTATTACTGTTGTTTTACAGACAAACGTGAGTAACCTGATGCTTTAGACATAAAGGAAAGTAATCTGACTCCTCAGCACTGTAGTGTAGGGATAATCAGCTTGCATGCATCTTCGCCTGAAATGCTGTTCGGGCTTATTGTTGTTTAAAGGAAACCGATGGATTAGCAAGGTGGATACTGTCCCGCTGTTGGTTTATTCCATTGCTTTAACTGCACGGTATCAATAAGCTGCCATGTCTTTTATGTATCATCATCCCATGTGTTCCATTACAGGAAATTGCTCGTCATTTGCGGCCCACGACTTTACGAGCTCTTTACGGCAAGAACAAAGTGCAGAACGCTGTCCACTGTACCGATCTTCCAGAGGACGGGTTACTGGAAGTAAGTTATCTGTGATCTCATTCACTTTTGTTTCAGTCATGAACTGGGGCAGTGTGAGCTGGACCTGATGACGAACGTTTACTCGCCTTCACAAATAATTCCACATCTCGCATCACGTGAGACAGAAGCACAGGTCTCATGATGGTCCACTGTAGGCTGAATCAAACCCACAGCATGCATAATATCTCTGGGAAAGAGGAGCCGGATAGGGCAGGATTAAGTGGAGGAAGGGCTTTGTGCTTTTCAGGCAGTAACTCTGGCCCATTCAGCATCATTGTTTCACACAAGCTCCAGATCTGTGCAGCCGATTTAACAAACAGCTCCTTGTTAATCATTTGCCTGCTGGGCAGCTCGGCCACCACATTCTTAGAGAAGCCACACATCCATAGCAAGAACATTCTCTCACTGTGAATCTTGTAGACAGACATGCACACACAAACACGCTAACATTACGGGCCTTCACAAGCGTGTTTTGGGAAAGTCAGTTGTTATGAAAGAACCCAAGCTGCTTGTCTGCTGTGCTGAGATGATAAAGTGCTGTGAAATAATTGCAGGTGAAGCTGATCGTGCAAAACAGTAAATTGCATCATTTATTTCCATGTTTTTTTTTGTTGTTGTGTATACTTATGTAATATTTCTCTTTTCCTGCAGGTCCAATATTTTTTCAAGATCCTAGATGGCTGACTGTAGATAAATTACACAAATAATTTGTGTATTGTTCACCTTTTTTTTTTAATAATAATAAAAAAAAGACAACAGTCTGGTTGGTTGTACATTTATTTGTTTAGGCCTTACCTGTATTAAATAAAATGACAAGAGCAGATGCAACTCCTGACAGATGTTCTTATGTTCAACATTGACTTTTAAGCACTTTAAACATTGACGAAACATCATATTACATGGGGTACTGCATTGTATCTGATTAGTTTCTAACTCCGACCAGTGACTTTGGTATCTGGATTCATACAATACACTTTTTCCTGCAGAAAAAAAAAAAATTGTACAACTGCATAAATATAAAATTCTTCCACCATGTAAATGGCTAAAACATTCATTAGAAAGTTACACCACACTGTGATGTCTCCAGCAAAAAAAAAAAGAAAAGGAAAAAAAAAAACAAACAAAAAAAAATTTAAATTAAAGCACTGAGTTGCCACGGTGACCATAGGGAGTAAGAGTCCTCCATTCTAGAATGGAGTTGATCCTCCAAACTAGATACACACATACAGTTCTACACTTAAAGAAAAAGAAAGTAAAAGGCTTATACAGAAATGTCATTAACCCCAAACTCCCACACTGCAAGATGATCAAATAAGAGAAATGATGTAAAAGTACTTTACCCACAATCAACAAAATAAGTCAAAACGAGAAGGAAAAAAAGATTCCATGGAGTGCAGTCATTTACTCACATACGGACCTGGGGATATCAGCGCGTACCATGCCACTATTTTCATTTTTTTATTGTACAAATACAAACACACGCAGCCATGTACAAGCACGCACGCACGCACACACACACACACCTTGGACCACTAAACTGACCCACATAAGACAACAGAAACATGGCTTGGAAAGGACCACTGTATGCGACTACTGCACTGCACACTCCAAAAATATAGAGCGAGACCACACTAGGCAGAAATACTCGGGGACAGAAACACTGCTCGCTACATCAGTAGTGGAATCATAATTTACAGTAATGAATGAACATGTCCCATGGCTCAAGGAATATTCTCATTTACAGTAGAATAAATATTTTGCTATTGCTACTCTTCCTGTAATTTTTACAGTCTAACCCTAGACATATGCAGAGAAAGCTAGTGTAAAGCATACAGATTAAGTGTAGGTCCCGTATGTTATGAAAGTTTGTTCAAGACTAGTCGTGGTTGGTTGTTTTTTTTTTTTGTTTTGTTTTTTTGTTTGTTTTTTTTTTTAAATTGAACTCTTACTTCTTCATCTGTCTAAATTATTATGTTTTGAAATGGGCAGAGTATATTAGCACTATTTTCATAGCTGTGGTCATGATTTGATCAAGAATTTGAGGTCAAAACGTCCCTGATAACGGTCTTTTTCGTTGTAATCAATATTATCTCCGTATACTTTGCACTCAACACGCAGCTCCTCATCACGGGTAACGTTGGTGAACTGGATGCCCACAAGAGGCTGGAGGTAATTAGGGTGTAGCAGCTTGCCATAGTAAGGATAGTACTGCAGTGGGAATCCTTGGGCCATGCCAAAGTACTTTATCTCTCCGATTTTGTGAGCATCTTCTAGTTTCTGTATATCAGAGAGAAAAATAAGTTCAACCCCCAAACACAAATGCATAAGTTAAAATAGCAGAACAGAGTAGGTCAGGTGGAATGGTGTTTCCATCCCGTGTGTATTTATAATTGGGTAAATTATAAATAGACACAATTGGGTTGTATTCTACAAATTCTGTAGAGTAAAATGCATGCTAAATGGCTATACCTTGGTGCTGCAGTAGATAGGAATCAAATTTACTGGAATCTTCCCACCAGCAGCCGCAGGGAGCGATGTATTGTCTTTGCAAACCTAAAGAATGAAAGAAGTCATTTGTAAGCTACAAGTAATGCCAAATACTCCACCTAATACATTAGATATTTCTTCTGAATTCAAACCAACGTGTAAAAATGACTTGTACTTTTCTAACCATTCTTCATTTTCATGAATTAGAACTCACCCTGGGTCTGAAATTGACAATCCTGTTGAGTTTGACAAGAAGGCAGGGCCTGCCCTCCTTAAAACCAAAGCTATTGTCCACCTGGCCTGAGCAATCTCCCAGCCAGTCCAGCTTGAAGCGGCAGGCCTTTCTTACGCTCTCTTCACTCTCCAAGTCCCCACGGTTCTTGTAATCGGTAGGTTGATCTAAACATGCAACGAAACAAGACATGAATACCAAAGTATCAGATTTTCCTAAATGAGCAGGAAGCATCAACATGCTCATAGTTCACTGTATGGATAATAATAACAGGTTTCCATGTGTCCTCTTCATTCATATGTGCACCCCACAAAAATATTTAAATCCTCAAAGTTTGATGCAAATGTGAAAAGAAAAAAAAATAAATTATGTGCTACACTTTTCCCACAATGATTCCACATATTGCCATTAATTCCATCTTGCCTTCGCTAGAGAGATCGGACCTTTTACCAGTTCAGTAACCAATCCATTGATTTTCTGTCTGTGCACTATGCGAAGCATCGACACCTACACAATTCCACAGACCTAGTACAACCTCTGTTATAGTATTCTGCTATGTAATAATGTGTTTCTTTACACAAGTTAGTTGTTACATGGATGCACAGTGTGTTCTTTGCAATGTTGGCCCCAAATAGCTGTGAAAACTCTGCATACCACCACAGTCTTCATAGTTATTTTCATCCATCTGTTTATTTTCTGCATATGGCTCCAGCAGTTTTTTCATGGCTGTTACGTATTTATCATAACTCTCGGTGTTGCCCACACTAAAGGAGATCTCAGACTTTTCAGAGCGTGGGGTGTGTGATAAGCCTGAGGAGAGAAGAGGACACAGAATGGACTTTTTGAACCAACACACCTACATTCATAAAACAAGACCGTGTTATAAAGTCAAAAGAAAACATTTCTGTGTTTTGAATCACATGTAGACACATCTGCTCTGTTGCACAGTTAAAGCCAAATCCATTCATTGTCATGGTTAGCTATTCAGATGAAACTCTTGTTCTCAGCCTGGCAGTAATTTTCCACCCAGCTTGAGCGCAATGCCAAATTGGGGCGTGGTTATGAGCAGTCTGCAAGGGGGGAATCAGTGGGAGGAACCCTTGTATTGCTTGCAAGGTCATGGCTCCTGTTAAATGTCTTTGCATATATGTGCATTTCTTGTTTCAATAGTGCAATTCTGATGTACTTTTTATGCCAAAAGTAATTCAAAGGGGAAAAAAGAAAAAAAAAATCAAGGGATGTATTTATTTTACTCCATGTGAATTTATACAGACTCAGTCCCACAGTGGCTGAGCCAGCCCCCCCTTGCTTCACCTCACGTGTTTCGTTCACACAATGGAAACTTTTAGCCCCTGAGAGGAGGGTGGGACTTCAAACCAGTGAGCGTGTCTACAACCTCCTTCCCTTATCGTGGCTTCCAATCGTAGCGCGCTCTGCTGGGCTCCACTCGGCACCTACTCATGTTCCTTCTTTCACTGAACCTATCTGCACAGAGACTGCTGCTCTTCAGGGGGAAATGGCACCAGCACACTGTCTATCACTGAATACAGCTAAATATATGCCAAGGCGACAGCACACACTGTGCAAACATTCATTGGCCCAAAACTGTGGAGGCTGGTTGGGCAAAAGCCTGGCAATAAAACAATAAGAACTCTAGCAATGCCTGAACGTCCTCCAAATTAGCAGGACAACTTCGAATATTGTACAGCTATGCTGTTATTTTCTTTACTACCAAATTTGATTCTGCCTTCATATTTTAACTTCTGCTTAGATACATCGGCTCTTCAAACTTGATGCACCCTGAACCGGTTAACATATTTTACGATACACCTATCAAAAACAGTTTAAAGCTGAACCACCATCAGCCCCTCTATAAGAAGAGCAATTCTGACATGTGATGGTAGTCATCAAGCTGTGAAAGACAGCAGTAGCATTGCTCTTGTAGCTGACACGCAAAGCCCCATCAAACTGACTAGAGAGTGGGACAAAAGACAAAATGGCTGAAAAGCTCTCTTTCTCCTTTCGGAACAGGAAGGCTACAGCGAGGAGAAACAATACAAGGTTTCACTGCAAGTCTGAAAATGCATAAAAACTTACTGTTTAAAGACTACTGTTACTTCTGACCTGCATCATCAGTGCTACTTAACATACTCAGTTTCATCATAGCAGTGTCCTTGTTCTTGTAGCAGGTACTCCTCAGGTACCTGTTGAGATTTACTGATCTGCAAATTAGTTTATTAACTAAAGGGCGACTAAAAAGACAACAAAGTACCTTCTGACATTTAGTCCTAAGATAAATGTAGTAATTGCTGACAGAAGCTAATCAAAATGCTAACATTCTTATAATACTGTTACAAAATTCAGCACATTCGGTTTATATATTTTACATTCGGCCTCAAATAACAAACTAGTGTTGCTGTGTGGCACAAACACTGCAATTTGTTCATGGTAGTGCCAAATTGTGTTCTGGTTAATTACCTGGGGGTGCAACTCTGTCCTGGTATGTGGGCTTGTAGTTGCTAAGGGTCAAGAGCATTGCCTGGATGGTGCCAATGAAAATTCCAGCCAAGCAGCCATAGAAGATTACATAAAAGATGAAGATTTTAACTGCAGAAAAAGAAAGAACAAATTAGTGATGGGGGGGGGGGGCGTTCACAGTGCCCACTGTAAAACTTAGTAGCTTTCCTCTTTAATACCATGACAGATGAGTGAGAGGAAGTAAAATTATAGAAGAATGGCTAATTTAGCATCTCCATATCCCATGAAATCTAGACGTGGATTAGATAGCTTCCCCCGCACAATTCAGTTAGAAATGACAGAGCTAAACTAAAACTGGTACGTTCTGACTGATTGAAATAATTGTGAAACCCCCCCACAAACATTTCAATACGTAATCGCTTTCTAGACAAAATATTCTGTTAGCTTTTTAAAACCAAACACTGAAACCATACAAAAGGGAACCCTCTTTTAGAGTAAGGTCAATTTTCTATTGATATCATGCTTCATGGTAGATTTAAAACAACATGTTTGATTATCGCTGGTGGTTCAGTGGTAGAATTTTCATAGTTGCATAACAAAAATGAATTTCCTACAAAATGCAAAATCAGCTATGGCATGTGACTCTCGTGACAAGGAACTTCCTGGTTTTCCAAGTGGGGAGGTTTATTTCTCACAACGGCTGTATAAAGTTGGCAAAAAAAAAACCTGCAACACTAGTCTAAACAGTTCAGAAATCTCTCAATCTGTTGTGAAAGCCAGTGACGGAGAATAACAGCGCTCGCACACATTTCCCTCCCTATGATGAGAACTACATGAAGTGAGGGTCCTAGTTACAGGATCTAAAAATGCCCTGCCCTCCCCACCCCTGTCGACAGTGCAGACGGGTTCAGCTGCTCATCAAACGCCGGCTTTATGACGGTTGACCTTTCTGCTTCTCTGACCCGTTGTAATAAACAGTGTACAGATCTGCAGGAAACACCTTTACAGATGCATTGTTTCAAAGACAATACGATAAAATGTCAATAAGTGGCTCTTTATACCAGTAAGTCGAAGAAAGAAGAAGGCTCCAGGGATGGGCTTGATATCCTGGAACTGAGATGTGTCTTGTTCAGCACATGAGGTTGATTTGAAATTGTCTAAATCAAGCCATACATATATAAAATGGACAGGAGCAAAGCGTATCCATGAAGGAATCAAAGTGTGGATGAGAAATGTAAAGGTTTTAGTCAGTTTGTCCAGGTGATTGAGATGTTAGTTGTCTGTGTGTCTATCTGTCCCACTTCGTCTAACTTCCTCCTCCGTTTCACAACACAGCAACGAGCAAAGTTGAGAAAACTTGTGTCGCATTTTCCCGTCGTTTTTTTTTAATATCTTTTATAAAATACACACATCTGAGCAGCCGGAGGTTGAAGATCTGAACTGTCAGTTCGTTACATCTTGTAAGCTTTAAAACACGTATCACAAGTCAGTGAGGTTTAAACTATGATCAGAAGAGACTAATTATAACCCTGTACAGTTTAGCCGGTTAGCATTAGCTCAGAGATTAGCAACAGCAGCAAGCCAGTCGATATGACTTTTCCTTAACATAACTGATAGTGGGTAATGTCAATAACAAACTACTCTCGGCTTATCTCAGTATCTTAATTCTTCAATACACTTCCAGGAAATATCCAGACGAGACGTTAAGACGAAGTGTTGAAATCCACACTGCTAGTCAGTGTCACGCTTTGACTCCTACATGATGTGAGAAGCCACCCGGTAACGAGTCACACACCACACGCCACCATTTTAACAGCACCGAGTTAACCGTGTTAAAATAAACAGCACGTCACGTTTCTTCTAAACACCACCTGTTGAAGGTAAACAACAGTAAAGACAACGTGTAATGGATATCCAACTGGTTTCCTTGACCATTTCATCCGTAATTATAACTGAACCGTAGGCCCTGAATGGAGAGATAGATAAGAGATAGAGAGAGACATGTGTCATACTGCTTCACTCCACTACAGACTTTATGAAATTACATTTCGTTAAATTAATGCTCAGGGGTGATAAACCCTCACACACAGACAAAAACCTGAAACCCGACCCTAATAAGAATAAAGCATGCAGGCTGCTAACTGAAACAGGGAAAATAAACAACCCGGTTTATGGTGATATGATGAGTTTATTATTTTTTCTCCTGTGTCGACTGAATGAGTGGTGGACACAGACAGGAGCACAAGGCCTAAAATCACCTTGATTCACCTTGGGGGGAATTGAACCTCTGTGCAGAAAGGTTACAAGTCTATACGCCTTCCCGGTTAAAGACTATGACCGTAACATCACTGTAATTACACAGGAGGGACACAAAAAACAAACAGCTCTGACAGGAAACACAAAACCTGTTACTGTCCTTAAAATATGAGATTATTAAATTATTTAGCTGGAAGCCATCCGGACCGAAAAAGGGACGACTGGGAGAGGAAAGGAGATAGATCTATCTATCTATCTATCTATCTATCTATCTATCTATCTTGCTAATTAATGCCCTTCATTAATCAATCGACCTTTACTTTTAACCTCAGAAAGACATCAAATAAACAAATGCACTTGGTATAAGAAAAACAACGCTTTAGCCCTTTGGCTAGCTATTCATTTACTAACATACACATACATGGCTAGTTTATTAGTGGGGTTCTCTAATAATTCAGTAATGAATATAGATCTAAGTTTGTATTGAATATTGTATTGAACGATCGAAGTCATTTTTTAAACTATATGATTATAAAAATATAAATAAAACACTGGATAGTGTACGTTAGACTCTTGTGTGTGCTGTGCCATGGAAGCATGAGGGCGGTATGTTCATTCTCATTCTCTCAATCATGCTCTCTCTCATTCTGTGTGTGTGTGTGTGTTTTCCACTGAAAATGAAAGTCACGACGCAGCGTGTTGAGGAAAGTCACACCGAACAGGTGCTCTGACCTGTTGTCTTTACTTCTTTTTTTTTCCATCCTAGTCTATAGTTCAACTGAAAACTGAGCATTGAGCCTAAAACACACACTTTACAGCCCGAGAGAAGAGAAGAGAAGAGAAGAGAAGCGCTGAGCGTAGCGAGCCGCCACATAGACTCAAAGACAAAATGTCGAGCACTTACACCAACTGCCGCCGGTCCGTCCTAAAAACTCCTTCTTTTCAGAATTCCACAGAAACGTCTTCCATCCGCCATCACCGTCCGTATTCGCGGGCATTTTCTTGGTTTTTTTCCTTTTTAGATCCCTTTTGTGTTTTTTTTATTTATTTTGTTTTTAGATTTTCTTTATTTGGTGTCTTTCCTTCTGGTACCTGACCGCCAGAGGTGTATTCCTTTCAGCTAATTTTTTCAGAAAGAACAGAGTCCTACCCGGCACACAGCTTTGGATCCGCCCCATATATTCTTTACACTGCGTGGCCACACCCACACACCGTTCTCATAAGTCACCTTCAAACTGGGAGGCCTGAAACCAACCAATCACAATCCGGCTTGTGTTTACGTAATAAAAATCGTGAACGAGGGTCCAGGCGGGAGCGTGGATTCGAGTGCGCGCGCGTAGCTAGTTTCAACAGCTTCCGCTAAACATGACATAGCTGTGAACCTGACAGTGTGTACAGTATAATATATCAGTCAGACATGTAAGAAACAGCACACTCATGTTTAACAGTCATTTTCTTTCCTTAGATTATAAGTAACCATGCACCAGAGTGCATCAGGGCTTATATTTATTTTGACACTCATCAGTATTGGATTGGATGAATGGTTTCTGGTGACCAAGCCACTGTTCCTATGGTTACCAACATTTCAATCCTTAATTCATTTATTATTCAGGACTGGGGTATTTTTTTTTTTATTTGTATTGCACATTCTGGCACACACTGTACAGCTTGGCTATTTATTTCACCCATTGTACATATTCTCTTCTTCTCACATATTCATGTCATGACTCTTTATCTTCATCTGTTTTTGCATATTCCAGGACATACTGTACAGCCTGGTCTTCAAAACAACCCATGCACATACTCCTCAAATACATCCACTTTTCAAATTTGTATATTTTAGATTCTGCTTATTTTTTTATTACATTTATATAACTACTTTTGTCTTAACTGTTCAAGCACTAATCACCAAACCAAATTCCTTGGATGTGAGAATTCAGATTTCTGATTCTGGCACTGATTCTGATTTGCCCAGATGGCACTGTGAAGCAAAATGTCATTTCAAAATAGTATTTACTGTACGTCATCCATACCCTGTGTATTTTTTATTTAAAAAAAATATTGTATATAACATTGCCATGTAATGTGTGCTGGAGGTAAATGTGGTGCTCTTGATCCACTCCTGCTAGCGTAAATCTGTCTCAGTGTCTGCTCCACTCAAGGTCAGGTGTGGGAGGTATCTATCACACACCTGGAAGGAGCCACTCACAGTACGCCAGCATAAACTACAGACACACACACATTTAAACATGGAGGCGCACACACATTGGAGTAGGTATAAAGGGCATAAAGGTCATGGTGATATGGACGTTTTCAGATGTATCCCCATGCTGCATCTAATCACCAAGGGAATCCAATAATCATATAGATTACCACAGTGGCATACAGTAGTTAGTTATTACATAGATAAATTACCTCGTGTATAACACTTTTTTAAGAAAGAAAAGAAAGAAATGGTGTGGCAATCAGTGAGCATAGAAGTGTTCAACTAATCAATAAGAAGGAGAAGGTTAAATCTGATTTTTGCATGTTATAAATTAATCAGCTATTCAAACTCACCTGTTCTTGTGAAGGAAGAGTGATAGCATAGGACTGATGGGAGCTGAAAGAAAGTTTCTCCACAAACTCATCTCATTATCTCTAGCCGCTTTATCCTGTTCTACAGGGTCGCAGGCAAGCTGGAGCCTGTCCCAGCTGACTACGGGCGAAAGGTGGGGTACACCCTGGACAAGTCGCCAGGTCATCACAGGGCTTAACATGAACCTTGACATTAATAAATCCTAAATAATTTTCAATGGTGAAAATATTTCGTCCGCTTCGCTCACTCATGAATATCTTCACCACTCGAAGATAAACTTCATATCTTCACCGTTTAATATCTTCTCTATGTCTAATCTTACTGAACACACTTTTGCGCAGTTGCCTGAGAGATTCTCCAGTTTGGTGAATAAAATGTGCATTCTGATATATTGCAGTATTGATTGTATTTGAATGCATGATATATTTTCCCATCATTTTTCGAAACTTTATACATTTTTCTCTTCATTAAAACTCCAATAAAATGCATTGTAACCAACTCATTAACCTGCCCTAGAGTACAGTCAATACAACGTTTGCATGCTCAAAACAAATACATTATTGTTATTCACTGTTTTCTGTTGCACTCTATATGAAATCTCCATTTGTGATTGTGTATTCTGACTATTTTATGACTCTGGAGAAAGAGAGTTGTGGATGTGATCTCCGAAAGCCTGATACGTGCTGCATAATGCATACTGGAATTTATTAGCAATTCATTATTGTCTTCTTTTTTACAGCAAAAATCCAAATGTATCAAATAATGCAGATTTTATTGTCGTTATTTGAAAATAAAGCTGTTTTATTCTTAAATATTTGCAAGTCCCGTCCCCCCCTTTTTTTTTTAAATATATGTGTGTGATTGTTGCTAAAAAGGTCAAAACAATGTACGTACACAACTAAGTCTCTTGCACAGGCCATAACTATATGAATTCGATCTCGAGATTTGATCTGGAATTTCAGAAATGTGCTGTTTGACTTTACAGTATTTGAAATTATATTGGAAATGCATGCCTTTATCCAGTGAAATAGCTGACCCTCTTGAGTGTCTTGTACGATCTGGGATCATGTTTCCCAGTAATAAAAATACGACGCCAGGTTGATAGTCTAGAGCTACTGAAGGAAAAAATGATAAGGAAGGAAAAGAAAAACACTACTCCAATTCTCAACGTGTTTAACATCCATTTACTGGTTATTTCAATAACCTGCACCCCTGCTTATTCATGCGTTTATCCAATCAGCCAATCATGTGACAACAGCACAATGGATAAAATCAGATTTCAGTTTACGTTCACATCAGACGTCACGGTGTGGAATAAATAGCCGTGATATCAGTGACTTTGACCTTGGCATGGTTGTTGGTGCCAGATAGAATGGTTTGAGTATTTCAGAAACTGCTGATGTGCTGAGATTTTCAAACACAACAGACTACACAGAATGGTAGGAAAAAATCAGTAAGCGGTGGTTCTGTTGGTGGAAAATACCTTGTTGATGACAGAGGTCAGAGGAGAATGATTAGAGGAGGGTTTCCCAAAAGCCTCTTAAACACTAAGAGGGTCTTAACTAGGAGAGAGAGTGTTCATTGTGCTGCTCGAGCTACCGTTTAACAATGATCTTTGTGCTGCGATGCTTTTGGGAAACCCAGCCCAGACTGGTTCAAGCTGACATGAAGGCTACGACAACTTAAATAACCACTCTGTACATCCAGAACCAAAAAACAAACAAACAAAAAGACTCTGAATGCTTAACTCAGCAAATCTAGATAACTTGTGCATCCCAGGACATCAACAACCACAACACCGTAGCACAGTCACGGAATCACTGACATTTTCCCCCATTCTGATGTCTGATGTGAACATGTGTGGACAGCTTTTGACCTGTCCACATATGAGTTAATGGATTCTGCTGCTGCCACATGGTTGGCTGATTGGATTGTAAGAATGAGCCGAATAAAGTGACCAGTGGGCGGCACGGTGGTGTAGTGGTTAGCGCTGTCGCCTCACAGCAAGAAGGTCCGGGTTCGAGCCCCGTGGCCGGCGAGGGCCTTTCTGTGCGGAGTTTGCATGTTCTCCCCGTGTCTGTGTGGGTTTCCTCCAGGTGCTCCAGTTTCCCCCACAGTCCAAAGATATGCAGGTTAGGCTAATTGGTGGCTCTAAACTGACCGTGAGTGTGAATGGTTGTTTGCCTCTGTGTTAGCCTTGTGATGATCTGGTGACTTGTCCAGGGTGTACCCCACCTCTCGCCCATACCCAGCTGGGATAGGCTCCAGCTTGCCTGTGACCCTGTACAGGATAAGCGGTTACAGATGATGGATGGATGGATCTTGTGCTTGGATCTTGTGCTAAAGTACTTAGAGTTGTCTTAAGAGACTAAATAACTGTAAACCCCAGAGAGAACAATCAGCTTTGCTCTCTTGGACCTCTGGCCACAGATGGTTATGGCATAGTTGGGATTCTAACTTGCAATCTCCCAATAATAGATTGAACTTTTTTTCTATTGCACCACTTAGGAGTCTGAGTGAATCTTATTTAAGATATGTAGCTTAATAGTTTCCTTTTTTTGCCTGATGTTTCCTTGCAGGTGGTAGGGTGTTCCGTGAGGCTGTCGAGACTTTGGACTACCCCAGTATTGCAGAACAAGTGGTGAACTACATCAAATGTAAGCTACCAAAAATTGTCAGTGTGGCTACACTAAATTGCTTTAATGAGTGAGTGAGTGTTTGAATGTATGGGCACACAATGCTCTGTGAAGGACTGGTATCCCTTTGGGTGTATTCCCACCACATATCCAGTAGTCCTGGGATAGGCTCCTGATCTACCGTGACTCTGACAAGGATAAAGCAGTAACTGAGAATGAAAGAATCAGTGATCATAGTGTGATGGGAGTGCAAAATAGAATCTTATTCAGGATCTACAGTATATATTCACCATTCAGGACAGTTCCAGAGCTTTATACTTCTACAAAAGTATAAATCATTAACTGTGTAAAAAGCCTCCATAACTTTGTCTTTAGTGTTTGTACACATCTCTTTGATAGGGATGTTGAGAGGTTAATGGATGTGATGTAATCCTACCTCTAAATGCTATGTATCTGTGGTGTTTTTTTTTTCTTTCTCCCCCCCCCCCAGCTCATGGTTTGTTATTGCGGGATCTCAAAGATATTCAAGGGCCACCTGGTCCTCCTGGACCACCTGGACGTCCTGGAATCAGCCATTCATACAGTACTTACAGCAATATGACTGAGATACTTAAACTTTTTAGAGGTAAGTATATACTGTACTTTCAAAGTACAGACTGGTGATTTTTGTTCTGCAACCTAAATTATCCATTTGTTTCACTTTTCTAGACCACAGCATGGTTGGACCACCAGGAAGACCTGGGCAGAAGGGAGAAATAGGATATCCTGGTCCCAGAGGACCAAGAGGTTAGTAATTTAACAAGTCACAAGTTAATGTAGGTTGGGCTGAAAAATTAAGGTTCTATGATTGGACCAATGGTCTTAGAAGGCTATGAGTTCAATTCCTCTTACCCTCAATTGCTCAGCTGTTTGCTAGGATTGGATTCTGGCTCCCTTGCTTGTCTGCAAAGCTACTTACATTTGGTATATTCATTCTATAAAGAGGAATGGTCTCAGATGCCCTGCTCTGTTTTCTCTCCAACCTTAAAAAAAATGTTATAGGAGAAGACTTGGTGCTGTTTTACTGGCAAAGGGAGGCTGTACAGAGTATTAAATGCAGGGTGCCAATAATAGTAGCACATGTTTTTGTTGAAAATTATTTATTGAGGAGGAATTTGTTTTTCTCTGAATAACTTTATTTCAATTAAAAGTTGGCTTTCTCATTTTTTTCAGTGTGAGATGAAGCTACTTCACCAAAAGGTGGATTTTTTTTCCTACCCCTTTTAACTAATCTTTAATAAAAAGGTGCCAATAATTGTGAAGGGCACTGGGCACTGTACACCATTCAAATTAGGGCCCAACCGATAAGGGAATTTTGTCACCGATACTGATAACAAAGGTTTGTGATTTCTGATAACTGATATTATTGTCTGATATCTACCCCTTGGTTTAAAAAGACACGCATCTTTAAATATGTGTAGAAACGTATTAAAATATTGTGAATAGTGCAAAAACAATCAAGCAGGCCTAAATGTACATAAAACGTATTTTGAACGATGCATACACCAGAATTACTTTAATTAGGCATATATGCCAGGTGGTGTAGTGGTTAGCGCTGTTGTCTCACAGCAAGAAGGTCCAGATTCGAGCCCCGTGGCCGGCGAGGGCCTTTCTGTGCGGAGTTTGCATGTTCTCCCCGTGTCCGCGTGGGTTTCCTCCG
>JAODVO010000023.1:52091426-52103435 GCA_025400055.1 Notarius lentiginosus | reverse complement strand
CCGTGCCGCCCCGGAACAGGAGCTATTGGGGGAAAAATTTATTCTTTTATTTTACTATTTCTGTTTCTTTTAAATACTTGAGAATAAAGTGATATATCTGACTTGATGCACTCCGCCGTTTTGTTTTTCTTTACTCACGGTATATGAGCCGATAGCGTAGTCGTAGAGTAGCCAATCAGCACACGCGATTGCTCATATCCAGTGAATGTGGATAGAATAAATAACAAATATAATGTAGCGTACAGTATTTGTAATAACTATGAGAAGATCCAGGGGTAGATGTAGAGGCAGTTGTATATTCAAAACATATTTTTGTACAATGCCGTCAATACTTAAGTCAAATTACATTTTTATAAAATGATGCTCTAAATTCGTATACTTTGTTCACAAGACTATCTTTTTGTTCTAGCGTAGTCGTACAGGTCTGACGGTGCAGGATCACTATCAAACCAATAGGAATACAATAAACAGGATTTGATTTTCACTGTCTTGAGCTATTGTTGGGAAACTATACAAAATTACATAGAGAAAATTTTCTGATGTCTCATGTCTTGCTGCAGTATCATTATTGCTAGTGTAAATGCCAGTGACGTTTTGTCATGATATTGAAAGGGATGCCTAAAACATTTTACTACCTATCAGTAACTCAGCTTTACTATTATGAATTCATTAAGGTTTAGCCTCGTAGCTCAAGGTCTCACAGGCATAAAAGTGTTACGCCTACACATAGACACACACTCCTCGAAAGACAGGCAGCATCATTTTTCATGACTATTTTTTTAAAGGGAATTGTTTTCAAGTCTAATTATGTCGTGTCTCTTCTGAATAGTATGCATGGTAAATAGAGAAGCTGTCGCTTGCCATTAGACACTTATTTCACTCAAACCACACAAAGCATATAGTTGTGCCATTCCTGAGTATAATTTGTTTGCGTAATCTACTGACTTTCTTCAAAGGCAATTTGAAAAAAAAATCAGGAAATGAGAAAGTAATCCACCTTTAGGTTTACTTTACTGTAGGTATGAAAATATTTTCCTGTCTAGTTTTAGCAGTGAACACACACATACCCAGGGCAGTGGGCAGCCATGCAAACGGCGCCCAGGGAACAGTTGGGGGTTAGGTGCCTTGTTCAAGGGCACCTCAGCCCAAGACCGCCCCATATTAACCTAACCACATGTCTTTGGACTGTAGGAGAAACCGGAGCACCCGGAGGAAACCCACACAAAAAGGCCCCCATCAGCCACTGGGCTCGAACCCAGAACCTTCTTGCAGTGAGGCGACAGTGCCAACCACTACACCACTGCGCCGAATTTATAGCCTGAGCTAGAATAAAATCAGCTCCAGCTTCTACTTCATACAATTCTGTTTATTCTCTCCACATTCACTGGATATGAGCAATCGCGTGCTCTGATTAGCTACTAGGCTATCATCACATATACTGTGAGTAGACAAACAAAATGGCGGAGCGTGTTGCTGAACCAACCGAGGATGAAATAAAAACTCTATTTGAAAACAAAACCCTCAAAAAATACTAAAAAAGTAACAAAATATGGAATAAAAGGATTTGATGGGAAGAATGTATCTTTTTTTAATTTCTCAAGAATTATTATTATAGCATTTTTCACAAATTGCTACTGTCATTTCGCCGGTTTGTTTACATTCTAAGCAGAAATGATTTTGTCTGATGTTTTGTATAAAGTTTTTATTGATCAAATTTGCAAAAAATAAAAATGCTCCGTTTCTCAAATTCCAGTGAAAGTGGATAGAATAAGACAGTTATTCCACTCAATATCATCATACATGGCTTATAGCCGACTCGGTGCTACGTGCTTCATCGGCTATCAACTCACGTATGACTCAATTTCATGGAATAACTGTTAATTATTCCACCAGTAACTGTTTCTTTTGTGTCTATTTCCCAACTACTCACTACCAATACCTTTAGAAAAGTGTTAGCAACACCAAATACATCCAAAAAAAAAAAAAAAAGTTAATGTTAGTTCATGGAAATGATGAATATTTCAGAAGAAACCAAAAACCTCATGTACGTATATTACAAATAATGAGTGAGTTGAGAAAGTTCATTTAATTAAGGCTAGGGAACCATGTTAATTATTCAGTGTATTTACAGTATGTCTTGCCTTTCAATATTCATATGGTTTGCTTAATAAATGTGGACTTTATGAGGTGGTTAATTCACAACCCACACTAACTCCCCTTGATCCAAAATACAGCTAACCTCAACCTCGTCTTTGAAAGAGCAGAAGGATGTGGAATAGAGGATACTTTTAAACTCATGAGGACTCTATTAGCTTTAGCTGAAGTTGGACTGCAGCGTCCATGGAGATTTGGTGGGTAAAATCAGTGGATTTAGCAGGATCTGAAGATCTAGCTTGTGATGCATATCAAACAGGATTCTGTGCAAAGTGGCTTATCGGTTAAGGTTTCTCAGGGATTCCACAAAGCCCCCCAAGGAAATGAGGAGCATTCCACACACTTTTGTGGGTTAAAAGCTCTTGATCATTTCTTAATTTCGTGATTGTATTTCAGAGACAGAAGTAACTGCATCTCACCGAGTTAACGTGATTGACACTAGAGATGCACAGACCTCTCGTTTCGCCGGACATGCACCTTTAAAAAAAAGATGAAAGGGAATGCTGGGGGCATAAAAAAAAAAGCAATCAGAAGTTCAACAAGTCACTTTAAAGAGCGAAAGGATATTCCATTCTCTGGGTAATATATAAAAAGTCAGTCCAGGAAAGAGTTCACTGCTCTGTGACCACAAATGAAGAGCAGAAACTGAGCAAATAACACCCAAGTATCCATCATTTCTACGGAAATAAGTGTGAAGCGGGACAGTGAACTTGAGCCCGTCCAAATCCTCGGCTTTGAAGGAAGGCAAAAAGAGGGTAGAGTTCTTCACGGATTAGTATGATCTGATAAAATAAAGGGAAACTGCGAACTTTTGTCTTTAGAGGGAAATGAATGAGAACCATGACGTCAAGAGAAATTGGTGAACAGCACTTAGACATTTTTAACCTTGTATCATGCAGTGAACTTTTGAGCACAGAAAAATAATGCTTTTGAGGTTGTGAGCAAGCGCTAGACTCAGAATATGGTCCATATAGTCAAGGGGGGAAACAAATTGTTTAACTGAGAGAGAATGTTCTGGTAATCTGAAGAGGGACTCATTAAAATCTCCAGTGTTGACCTTACAGGGTTCTGGATCCACATGTACTTAAGCTGAAACACTATTTGAGAAACAGTGGTTGATTTAACCTCCTAATTTCCTTAAATATAGATCAGGCTAAAACATGTTCCTGTAAAATGGTTGACTAATCTTTTCGTTGCTGTGCTCTGAGTATTAAGGAAAAATGCTATAAAGTTATAAAGCTATAAAGGAGAGCCATAAAACTAGGAGCAACCACTCGGTAGGTGCCAGGTTACTATCCCGCACAGCCTGGCTGAATTGCAGGAGAATCAGGCTGTGAATGTTTATGAGGGATACAAGCAGAGTTATAATTAATTAATAGCTGTCAGGGTAGAGCAGACAGCTAAAGGTCCCCTGAAAAAGCAAACATGAGTAACAGCTAACATGTAAATGCACATGTGCTTTAGGAATGTGGGCCATTTATCAAAACAGCAGCACAGCGGAGGACGTGGCTATAGTCTCTCTTTCTCTCCATGAAAAAGGGCTATAACCTAAACTGAAAATCCATATCCATGAGGTTTAGAACTCGGTCAGCTATTACCTTACACTGAGGCTATGAACTTCCAATAAGTCACACAAAGACAGGAAGCCTTTTGGGGAAAATTGTAGTGATTAAGACTGTTAGGCGGCTGTGTGAAACAGCACTGTCACACATCTGTGAGATACAGTATGTACACAGGCATCTGCATAGACAAACAACACTGATGCTGCTGCATAATCTAATCTTCACTCACATTTAGTAAACACTTTATCCTGATCAGAGGATGATGAGAGAATCAGTGGATCCAGGGTACTTGGATAGGGCACTATCCCAGGAACAGGGTGTAAACTGGGATTAAGCCATGCATGGGATGCCAGTCCATTGCAGGGCACCATGCGTGCACACACACTCATACACTCAGGCCACACCTAGGGACAATTTATCTTACCCAGAACATATATTTATTTGCATGTTGTTGGAGGTGGGAGGAAACTGCAGGAAACCTACATGGACATGAGAAGAACGTGCAAAGAAACTCAGTAACTTGAGCTTAGGATCGAACCCAGGACCCTGAAGCCATGAGGCGGCAATATTACCATGCAGCCACATACTCTATCCTTATTTATTTACTTTGATTACTTTTTCTTTACAACAATCCCAGCTGTCAAAAATCACACTTTTCCCACTTGGTGTCTCATTTCCAAAAGCAACAGCACCATGTTGTTTTTTTTTCTTTTTCATTTTAATTTTGGTTTGGTCTCCACTTGTTATCCCCAGGTAACAAACTGATGTTGGGGCAACATTAGTCACTCCTTTGGGTTAACAAATGTTGCCAACAATGGCCCGATGTAATTTTGCCCACTGGATCACCAGGCATTCAGCTACTTTGGAATTTGCTACCTGTGTTGGTTCCTTCCATAACTCTGTTTGTTTCTTCTCATTATTTTGTACCCAGGAACCACTTTCCTTTAATTATATCAGAATAAAAGTTAAAATTTGTATTACAAGCTTCTTTTAGAAAGTATTACAGTACACAAATGAGGCAATAGTTCATTAAATATGCCCTTGTAACTAACTAAATGTACCTAAATAAATCATTTAAAAAAGTAGTAATATAAAAGTTATAGCTATGAATTTTTAAAAAATGCTTAAAATTGGAAACAAAATCACAATTTTTGCCTGGGGTGCCTGGCCTTAAACCTCTTGTGCTGCTGTGGCTTGGTGAAGTTTTGGGGATGATGAGGATGGCTAGGCACTGAGCTATAAGGAGTGTTCTCTTTAGAAGTACAAGCTGCAAATTCTCAGCTCCTGGACCATCGATTTCAGCCGAGTCTGTATCTGATTTATCAGGAAAGTAACTCGGGATGTTTTCTGGACTTTTGGTTGTGCTTGTGGCCCTGGGCATTTGCAAATTACAGTCTGTTTAGACTGATGAGCTTGGGCCAGTTTTGACTCTGAATCCGTGTTGACATGGACGCTTGTAAAGGAATGTCAGAGTCACAGATGGGTAATCCTGAGGAAGTGAGCAAATAGTTGGTACCACTCACTATATGGCGAATAGGGAACTATTCAACGCAGCCAAAGCTCATGGAGATGAATGTTGGCAACCAGAGAGTGGCAAGTGAATAACTAAAGGCAGGCAGTAATGCTAATGAGAGAAATCGGATTCAAAGCTAACAGATGCTACAAATCCTTGGAGCGTAATATGAAAATGCTTGTGCTCATTGAGGTAGAAAAGAATGAGAGGAGGCTATCTTTACCTTTAGAGGACAGGACACCTCCAGCACTGACCATGGTCATAAACCACTTAATGGAAATCTTCGAATCATGGATTCAAACAAGAATATTGGTGAGTTGTTGGAAGAGAATGATTGTTGTATATGTTATTTCCTACAAAACATATTAGCATGCATGCATACAAGGAGACAGCCAAGTATTACACACCTCCCTTGGTGGTCAAGGGGGTGAAATAGAACTGATATAAATAAGATCTTTGTAAAGATTGTTTGCGATTATTAGAGAAACTGAGCTAAGCACATACCAAAACTGGTTAGGAAAATAATTTGCATTTTTTCTGGAAATTTACATGGATCATATGGACCTGAATAATTAGGAATTCAGGGGTTAAATTATCAACATTATTTATGTTTGCTGTTGCTCAAAAGGCTGCCCACATAGCATGACCTTTCATTCAGCGGCTGCACCCACACGAACTCCTATTACCAAGCAGGAGCAAAATACTCGTATACTGAAGATAAACACACTCCAATGGCACAACTGGGGGCTTAATTACCCAGCATAATCTCATCATTTTGTTTTCTAAACAGACTAATGAACAGTCTGCTAGCGTTGCACGGCTAATTGCCATGTTTGTCGAGGACAGAATCACTGAGAGGAAAATGAAAACCAACAGCGAAGGGTAAATTAAGCCTTTCCGTCCACAGCTGAACTAAAATATCATCCCTCAGGCACCAAATCAGCCTCTCTGTCACAACACTGGCCTTTTTACACATGTCTCACTGAACATCGGTGCTCAAAAATAACAAACTGAGCATGGAAATAAAGCCTCTGTGTGCATGATAGATTAGTACAGCAATATTTTGTGAATGCAGTTATAAACTATGGTCAACTGGGAGTTGCAGCAATCTATGGTCTATTTGTGAAAACATGGTACGATCAAGTCCTTTCCTTTTTTCTCTTTTAAAAAGCTCTTTCTGTGGATGGTCTGTTATATTCCAGCAAATGTTGCAGATTGGGAGAAATAATATCTTACTAAAATAGGGGTCTTTTTTCAAACTCAATTGTTCCAATCCCAAAGCTAAGACTTTAGAGACTTAACCAAGCAGAACTATGTTTGCCAATGGCACTGCCATAGACTGTACATTTTATCTTATCTTTTCAGGTTCAGTCATTCTTCGTGTAGTTATTTTCACCTTGTTGGATGTTGCATGCCTGTCAACTACAGGAACTGTAAATCAGCAAAGAAGTCAAGGAAATATCAGGCAAAAGTCAGGACTCTATCAGAGCAGCTTGGGATGAAATCAGTAATATGTACATGCAACTCATCTAAGACTTCATTGACTAGAGACTTGAATGGACTTGCTTAGCTTAAGTACCTAGAACATTATCGGGGTCCCCCCCCAGACATACATTCACTTGTCACTGTGGTGTCTGGACTGCTAAAAAAACAGTGAGATACAGTAAAGAATGCAGGCTTAATGTACTTCATTGGTCTGAAACTAACAAGAGGAAGTTAACTACGCATTGTGTATGACAACTAAGAAAGCCTTTCTTCATTTTCTTTTGCTTTAAAGCTAGAAGGCCTTTCGATTTCATAAAAACAGTGAAACTTGGTTCCCTCTGAAATTTGGTCATTGTGATATATGTTTATTTCTGTAATATCTCACAAAATATCAGGCCATTCTGTGGCTGGTAAGTTATTTAATTTGAGGGGATTCCCGAGGGCAAATAATGCGCATGAAATCGCTCGCTTCGCGCAGTCAAGCAGACAGAGGAAATCCGTGTGCGCATACGCAGGCTTACCTTCTTCTTCTTTTGGGTTTTACGGCAGCTGCCATCTACAGGTTTACCTTGATCGTGCACTGACCATTACATCATTCTATCGCTAAACGAACAGCTGATCACACCGAGGTGCTCGCTGACCTCCGATATTTATTAGCTTGGTCCTGCATTTCCTTTCCTTCGCAACATAACGTCTTTTCTTCTCACTTTCCATTACTATAGTCAGCCTTTCATGTTTCATTTGCACACTCATGTCCTCCATTTTCCTCTCCTGTTTCAAATTTGTATCCCACAATGCCTTGTATGAATGGGGAAAGCCCACCAAATGATGCATGATGTCGTATCTTGAATTGCGTCATGGTGAGGCAGGAAAAAATAGCAGAGAATTTAGGGCTAAATGGCCCTAAATTCATTAATTGTTCTATTTTTAAAAAAAACTAATAAAATTAGAAGTCTGTGATTTGAATTCAGTAGCTTTCAGTCCACTAAACAAAAATAATTGTGTGTAAGGGAAAATCCTTTTTATGACCTAAACCTGAAAAATCTGAAAGGCAGTCTACCTTTAATGGAACGATCATTTCACTCTGATTGAAGTGTAGAGACATCATTCCATGTAGTTGTACTCAGGAAGAGTTAGCGTGGTAGTTTCCCGTTGCTTTCCACACTTCGCAGTACTGAAGCCAGAAGTCAAGATCACTGACCCGCCTCCTGTTACTCTGTAATCACCGTTGGCCGAGGTTCAGCTCTTCTGCCAACTGCAGATACTGCACTGCTGATGCCCAGTGCAGGACAGGGTTTATATGAAGCTGACCCTACTCACCTTGCCATGTACTCGTCAAAGGGTTATGAGAGTTTTTCTAGAGCTGACAGTGTCACCTGTTAGCTCCTCTCCCCTGGTAAGAACACTGGGATCAGACTATCACTCTGACGGGTACCCGCTGAGTTGAAAGAGAATGGATAAAAACACTAAAAGATAGGAGAAAGAAGTAGTTAGGACATGGATTGAGAGGGGATTGTTTATATCAGACAGTAATAGAAGGGAAACTGGAAGGGAAAAGGGGAAGAGGAAGAAGAAGAAGAGCCACATTAATGGGCAACTTGGGAGGAGGAAGACTGAATGGAGAATTAAAAAGACTGGCAGAGAATAGAGAAGGATAGAAACTGTCAAATCTGTTGGAGGACCTGCCCAAAGGCAGAACATGAAGAAGAAGTAGTAGTGTAGAGGTGTGTGCATGACAGTTTTTTGTTTTTTTTTAAATCCCACACCTGTAGGAATTCCTCCCACAATTATTTTTGCTGTCCTTTAAAGCTAAATAAAATTCAAATAAAATTCTTGCACTGTGGCACAGTGAAGTCTGTTATGAGACAGTGGGAAAGAGCATGTTCAGGGGCAGCCATGGCCTAAAGGTTAGAGAAGTGGGCTTGAGATCAGCTGGAAAAATGTATTGGCGTGGGACATGAATGAACAGTGTTTCCCCTCCCTCTGTATTATGGCTGAAGTGCCCTTGAGCAAGGCGCCGAACCCCAAATGCTCCCCAGGCGCTGCAGCACAGCTGCCCACTGCTCTGGTTATGTATATGTGTGTTCACTGCTTCAGATGGGTTAAATACAGAGCCTCATGGATTTCCCCTCAAGGATTAATAAAGTATCTTTTTTTTAAAAAAATAAAATAAAATTGCACATCACTGTTCAGTTCCACTCAGCTAGCCTCAAGTCACACCAGTGGGGCATGGCGGCTGAAAGAGGCCAATTCAGACTCCTTTTTGGACGCTACTGAGGTTCGAGTTTGACATGGCAGAAAAAAAACTCCTCAACACTACTGTAGGCAGCAAACCCCATCCAAGGACATTGAGCTATAAGGAAACAATGAGCTGCCATGCTGCAATGTCTCAGATCCAGAATCAGCCATTTCAGCTGAGACACCACTTCATACACTCAAGTGCATTTTGAGAAATGGTCCATCCTTGAATAGTGTAATGGGATATACAGATTTATGAGTTTGCACATTTATTGAACTGATTTATTTACTTGGGCTGGTAAACACTGACGCTGGCTGTTAACTGAAGTGCATTTTGATGTGTTCTCTGCTGCCATTTATTAGCATTTAACTGCGCTAATAAAATACAAATGTCCTGAATCAGTTTTTGTATTAATTATGGAAAAGAAGCTTAGCTTCAAACTACTTTTTTGAATTACTGCTCAAGTAGTAAAAACAAATAGTTGTGAAACACCCCATCATAGACTGCTTTGTGAACTGGTGTCGGGAAGCTTTTCTGGAGTTAAATGTGACTAAGACTAAGGACATGTGTATTGATTTTAGGCACAAAGACCGTAACCACACCAAAACAAACATCAATGGGCAGGACATTGAAATAGTCCAACAATACAAGTATTTGGGTTCCATTATTGAAAAGTTAAGTTTTAACGGTAACACAGATATGTTGTGTAAAAAAGGACAGTAACGTCTATACTGCCTCAGGAAGCTGGCAAGGTTTAATGTAGATAAATCTCGATTGACTCTTTTCTACAGATCCTTCATTGAGTCAATACTTACTTTTTCAGCTATCTGTTGGTATGCCCTGCTTAATGTGAAACAGAAAAACACCATATCTAAGGTCATTAAGGTGTGTAGTAGTGTTACTGGCGTTCAACAGAAAAGTATGTCCGCACTATATGAGGAACAGGTAATTAAGAAGGCTGAATCTATCCTGTCAAATTACATCCATCCTCTGCACAGTGAATTTCAGGCTTTGCCCTCTGGCTTAAATGCAGAGGATGAATTTCACTGTGCTTGAAGTGTGCATGTGACAAATAAAGGTTTCTTTCTTTCTAAATAAAGTATTATTACTACTACTTTACAGGTACCTCTCTCTCCCTGAGACCTTTCGAAACAGTCCAGGCACAGCCCGCTATGACCACGGCCTGCTATTCGCAGTGAATTTTGAATTTCGATCTCTTTCTGGAGCATTTTTTGGTTTGACCTAGATTCTTTGTCTCAGGTCATGCTATACAAAACATTGTGAGAATACAAGTAGTAGGTCAGGTAAGCATCATCGCTTACCACAGGTGATCGGATCCTGAACCATTGGTCTGTTGGGTGAGCATGGCTATAACCCATATAGCCAGCTAGCGGTAAGTAAACAAATGCCCTGTGACTGATGCCAAGTGGTGCACATATATTTCTAACCTATGCATGTGCATTGGTTTGGATCCGTCCCTGCTTGAGCAAGGCACCTAACCCCCAACTGCTCCCCAGGCATTGTAGCATAGCTGGCCACTGCTCTGGGTATTTGTGTGTGCTTATTACTCACTTGTGTGGATGTGTGTGTTCACTGTTTCAGATGGGTTAAATATAGATGAGGAATTTCACTGTGCTTGTGTACAAATAAAGGCTTCTTCTTCGACAATGCATGACAAGGTGCATTAATGCAGTTCTGGTGGCCCCTTACTGTACGAAGACAATTGTTTTTCCTTTAATTTATTTAAATTAACTTAACCACCTGCCTTATCTGTTATTTTTAATGTGGCCCACCTGCCAGTAAAGTTGAATAGCCGTGAACTAATTGAATGCAATTAGCCTCTTGTTTTAGACTGATGGCACCATTACATCTCTGTCTCCTCATGGCTTCCTTTAATTAGGTAAACAATTAAACAGTAAAAATTCTACCATTGTGTGCATGCCTCTATTCAGATTGTATGAGATCAGGAAGAAAGGTTTATGCAAATGTGGAACTGCACCTGCTTCAGGGGCACTGTATCATGTCTTACCCTGCCCTCTGACCCCAACTTCCTAAGCTGGGAATAAAAGATTTTCACTGGACTTGTATTTGTGTTTAAAATGTATACTGTACTTGTATAAAATGATTTTCTTTCTGTCTGTTGGTGCCATGGAACAGAATAAAGGAGCTGGAAGAGATTTTACAATTTCTGATCCTTCGGTACTGTTATGGCTGTATAAGCTGTTGATCACTGGCACACTTTCCTCTGTGGCTAGTGTGTGGGTAAAAATGTCAGATAAGGGATCTCAGTGCTGATCATGTTTGAACATGATTCGCTCTATCTTTCTGACTTTAAAGAGAAGTGTAATGAATTCAGGAAACTCAACATCCTCTTTCATCTCTCCACCTGTCTCTCATCCTTTGTTTTCTTTTCCTCATATACAGTATCATATCCCTCAGTTACTTTGGCCACCTGTCTTTCCACCTCTCATGCTTCCTGACTTTGGAAGATTAGTCCCGTGCATAATGCATCCACTTTTCCTCCTTCAGACATTTCTATTTTCCCAGAGACCTTATAAACATAATCTTTTTCTCCCACTTTTTGTCCTATTTTTCTCTCTTGGGGTTTGAGGTATTAAAGCATGCAGACGAAATCTATCAGACATATGTGTAGAAGTGTATTACATGCATTAAAATAAAACTAATGAATACAAAAGGAGAGTTTGATTTTTATTTTTTATTTATTGCTTTATTCATTCTCATCATTCTCAAGTCATTATGATTAAGTAATTTTCAGCACAGTCACTGATTTTCAACAGTTTAACAAGTTATGGTATGAGCGTCAAAATATAAATCTAATATACTGTACTTCGAAATATAATTACCTCACCCGGGATGGAGTCCACCAGGGAGCGAGGTATTGTTTTCAGTTAGGTTTGTTTGTTTATTTAAACAATATTATGGGAAAAGAAGTGGACCAATCTTCATGAAACTTGCAGTATAGATGGGCATTGGTCTCAAATAGAACCTCCAACATTTTGAGGGTCATCCAGTCAAGGTCACCAAAAAGGTCAAAA
>JAODVO010000023.1:51539976-51553866 GCA_025400055.1 Notarius lentiginosus | reverse complement strand
GTATGAAAAATTATGTCAGACATTTTGCTAAAAAAGTGTTTATTTCCCCCTTTGTATGAAGACTTTTGGGACGCTGTGTTCATGTGTTTATACATATATAAATAAAGGCTCTTTTACAGCAATTACAGACTCTGCTTACTTTGGTCAAAAAGAAGACGGGTTCAAACAATATTTACTTGTTGGAAAAAAAATAAAAACAAAAACAACATTTAGGCACATTTCCCCCCACTTGTACAGTATATTACACAGCAGAACCCAAATCATAGCGTTTAATTACCTCATAGTGTTAATATTGAAATAACAGTTGCCCTGTTCATTTCTATCCAGTTGGAAACACTAATTCAACACAGCGGGATTCGAACTAATACACTTTGCTGTGCAATACACGTTTACTGCAACTCGTACAGGATAAATTAGGTTAAAAAGCACATATTTAACATGTACACCAGCTACTTACAGCAATGCCATGCACATTTCAGACACATAAAGCTCGACAAGGACAAAAGCAGAGGCAAGAGACACCACACGGAGTGTGCTAGAAAATCCAAGATGTCAGGGGTAAAATAATAATAATAATAATAATAATAATAATAATCATAATAATAATTTAAAAAAAAAAATACATATATATGCTTTTCAAATATATATAACGCCTTTAGGCTGATCTTGAATAAAAACAAAACCCGACTGCTCATTGTTTAGCAGCAGTCCGTATACCGAAGACGAGCATAAAAATTGGAACGCATTTCTAAAAAGGTAAATAAAAATGATCAGAGCGACAGGTTAAAGCGCCTCGGATGGTCCGTGTGAATAGGAACACACTCGGTGTAGTGTTTTAAAAGCTGCTCAGGTTTTAACACGGCGGCACTGAATAGACTCTAGAGCAAATTACTTCTGAGAATTTTGAGGCTGGGCTTAAACACGCAACGCACGCACACACACACGCACACGGGCTGCGCTCCCATACCATTCCATTCCATACCATACTAAACGAAACAGTGCATCAGCATAGCGTCTCACATACTACTTAGTACAGTAGTATGCGACTTCAGATCGAGGCTTACGTTGCCAGGAGGGTATTTTTTCTCCCCCTCCGCCTCTTTGGAACACGTGACTGTCTGTGTTTGGAAGAGTCCAAGTCAGAGGTAGCGTCACACACTTCAAACCAGTTTATCCGACAAAATTAGGAGTATTTTTCTCGATTTTGGATCGCATTTACAATCTTTGTCATCCTCACAGAGTGGTGTGAGTGAAAACCGACGGTCAAGCTTGATGAAATAGAGCTGGGGGTTAAAATGACGCACACCCCTGCCCTGTAAAAATGGTACGACCATAAGCTCAAATTCCGAGAATTGAGCTCTGCTGATTCTTAGAACAGGGGTTCTTAGAAGTGGTGATGCAAGAAGTTTCTAGGAAAGCACTACCAGGTGATTATTATTTTTTTTTTTAATTCTTTTTTTTCTGTCGCTCAATAATGTGCTGCTTGTTCTGTTGACTCGGGCAGGTGTTTGTTCTGTAAAATAGTTGCTCCTAAAACCTGTGTGTGTTTTATTGCCAGGGTCGTTGTGAGGTAGTTGAAGTGCAGGTTAATGTAACTGTTTAGTCAGGACGCTTTGGCGGCTGGGGTTTGCCTTTGAATGATCCGACAGCGTGAGACATTGTAACGACTTGAGCTCGGTCCGTGCCGTGGGCTGCGACGCGTGTGCGTGTGCGTGTGTGTGAGAGAACATGGAGAAAATGTTGACGCGCTGCTGTGTTTGGTCAGAAGGACTAACTAAAGTAACTCGTGAAGTCTCTGAAATGTCTTCATTGAGGATTATTGAATAGTGGACTGTGTTTATTCACTGTTTGAATGAGGGCTGTGTGAGTAAGTCCCGCGCTGTGCCCTTTTCAGGCAGTTTGACGTGTGTGTGTTTGGTCCTGTTGGCGATTTTACAGCCAACGCGCTTGTGGTGTCGTTTCTGTACATCTGTTTTGTGTTAAAAGGCTCATATCAGAGCTGTCAGTATCGGTGTTGTTAGCGCAGACAGTTAAGAGCGTCGTTAAGCTTGTTTACTCTACTCCTTTCCTGCTCACGCGCTGTAAACACGTCATTACTTATGTATATTTATTATTATTATTATTAAAACACATAACCTGTTGAACACTTTGGTGTAAAAGAGCTGTTGACTGTTTTTTTTTTTTTTAAGTTCAAGTGGGCTCGAACCCAGACGGCTCGGCGCGCCCGCGCGTGCTGCGTGTGTTCGGTAATGAGCTTGTGCGTTCTGCCCAATAGGAAACGCGCGCGTGCTTTTACTGCTCCTGCGATGGAACGCAGACATGTGGTTCTCTCTCTCTCTCTCTCTTTTTCTCTCTCTCTCTCTCTGGGAGGGAATCGAGCGCAAGATTTTCCTCTCATGACAAATGCACCAAGAGGTTTCTGGGCTGCGATCGACTCAGCGTGGGACTGGATCAGATCGCGCACTAGACTTTGGCATTTAGCATGAGGGTCATAAATCAGTGTGGGTGAAGGCGCCGGACATGCTGGCTATTTGTGGAAGAAGCTACACTTGGACGCTGATGTAGAGTTTGGAGGAACTCGTGGAGAAAGCTGTGCATTTATTTTATGTGTATAATCGAAATGCACTAAATCTGGAAGATGAATGAATGAATGAATGAATCTCGCCAAACAGTTTGCTGGAGGTGTTCCCATCATGTCTGTGTTTGATTTTTTTTTTAATCTTTCCTGAGTTCATTAGCAGGTTCCCAGCCCAGGTAATGGAGGACGCCCTGTCCTGTCCTGTCCATCCTGTTTTTTTTTTAAATATTTTACTCTCTGCTCTGAACTCACCTAGTCAGTTAACTCAGGACACAGGCTACTCCAGGACTAGGGCTGGGAACCTGTGAGTTAATGGATCCAGGAGTTACTCAGCTGTCCGAGCAAAACTGAACCCTGAGTGACATCTCGTGGTCACAGAGATCAGAACGTGAGCATGCTGATTTGGGACAGACTGTGTGCAGTGGGGTTGACCAAAGCACCGTGTGGGTTTGGACTGAAAAGCGCCATGACTTCATCCTGCCTTTGGCTGCATCCCAAACCGCATGCTACCCAAGTGAATGGTCTGTCAAAATAGAATGCCGCCTTTAGGAACCATGGTAACGCGTGGTCCCGTTCTGTTTTGACCGTCTACTACAGTGCACTTTCTCCTTTGTTGTTTTTGCCAAAAGTCAAAGTTTATTATCGGTCAAGAGAGACTGTTTAATTTGAGAGAAATCCGAGACTGGAGGAGAAAAAAAAAAGACATGCACATGCCTCAAAGTAATGTGTGCAATCTGTAAAGTGGAGAGAATGAAGTGCCAGGATGTACAAAAGTTTTAAGTACCGTATCCTAGAGAGAGCGCATTATCTGAGGATTTACTTCAATATGTAAAGTAGGAGAATTCTTTGCAGAAGAAAATAAAGCTGATTGGCTCCTCTATAGTAGAAATATGTGTGGGTGTGTGTACTGTACTCGAACACTTCCCTTCTAAAAAATCCAGATTAAAACACTGGTCAAACTGGTAGACAGTCTGGGAAGTGCTGGTGGAAGAAACGGTTTCTGAATTACCGATACTAATGCAACAGGTATCCTGTTTTGACAGCCTGAATGAAAAATCGATTCCTCCTCGGGTAGAGAAGTGTGGGTGATAATAATAGCAGCAGCAAGACCAGTGAAGATGGCAATACTACAACAACAAAGTACATGTGGTGCAGTAAACAAATGAGCAAAACAGGTTCAGGGAGCAAGTGAAGTGTACATGCAGTACAAAATGTTATGAAATTCTCTTTCTAGTGTTTAACGCAACAAGAAGGCAAATCAGAAAATCTAATTTGTTGATGGGTTTAGTGAGAAGAGAGACGGGTTGATGGTTGATGGCTTGTGCTTTGGTAGTTTGTTAATCTATCTTGAATATCCTAGTGTTGGTCTTCCTGAGTGCTTTTTGTGTGTAAATGTAGAGAACCAAATCTCTCCTGTACGGAGAACGTTAAACACTTGAGCAGGTGTGTGTGTGTGTGTTTTGATCTGGCAGTAAAGACCTGTTGATTTCACATGTAAATCAAGCTCTGTGTGCACGCGCGTGCTCATGTACGCGCACACCCCTCCGAGTCTGAGTGTTGCTAGGACACTGAGGCTGAATTTCTCAAAGCGAACCGAGTAACTCTGTTTACAGCACAGAGGCGATTCTAGAGTCTGTTATGGCCCCAAGAAAAAATTTCCAGGGGGCCCTTCTGACCAGTGTTCATCACCTATGTTAATAATCTGATACTAATGAAAAATGTATGAAACCAAAGTTTTTAAATCCCAAATGTGAAAATACAATGGTAAATAAACCCTCGGGTCCCGACTCTCAGGGGCCCCTGAGCCAGGGGGCCCCAAGCAGTTGCCTGTTCACAAGCTGCACGTCTGTTACAGCACAATTCAACACGGTCTCATCGCTTCTCACCTGGAGTTCTAATGGAGAAAAAACATCTTGTGTGGTTGATTTATCAAAAATATCAACGTTCACATCAGTGAGCTCTACAGTAACAACTGAAACTGCTGACAAGTTAAACATCCAACTTTCAGCCCTTTGTTAGCAGTTTGCTGTGGTGTATGAGCGCACAATCCTGGCTTAAATTCAGTTCCTGCATCCTAAAATATACTGTGTATAAAATGTTGTATTTTAAACATGTAAAACCCGTCAAGTTAATAACGAAGCATTTCTGAGACTCTCCGCTGCAACCTGTTCCTGTTTATTCGGTCTTTGGCGCCACCCAGTGGCCGCCTCTGAGAACTACAGTGTGACTTATTTAATATCCATATCATAATATTATGAATTTATATAAAATTCAGTTTTTATACAAACATTAATTCTGTGAGCATAATGATCAAAGATGAAAGGGTAGTAAAATCTTATCAGCTCTTTTTGTTTAAAAACCTCCATCCATAGCCGCTTAGACTGTCCTACAGGGTCGCGGGCAAGCTGGAGTCTATCCCAGCTGACTGAGCGAGAGGTGGGGTACACCCTGGACAAGTCGCCAGATCATCACCAGGCTGACACACAAACAACCATTCACACCTACGGTCAATTTCAAGCCACCAATTAGCCTAACCTGCATGTCTTTGGATTGTGGGGGCGGAACCGGAGCAGCCGGAGGAAACCCACACAGACACTGGGAGAAAGGCCCTCGCCGGCCACGGGGCTCGAACCCAGGACCTTCTTGCTGTGAGGCGACTGCTAACCACTACACCACCTGCCACCGTTTGATGCTAAAATTCAAAGTTGAGAGAATTACAGGGTGTTTAAAAAAAAAAAAAAAAAAAATTGATATTGAGCTGTAAATATCCCAGAAACTACAGTCTAGGCAAGTGAAACTGAACAGCTTTGATGTTGAGCAATGTAAGACTTGCTCTTCAAAATCTGAATGAGAAATTCAAAGGTATGTGGATTCCGTGAACAAAACTTTTCAATATGTGCGCCTAACCCTAACCCAGCCTTCCTCTTTGAACCTTTTGTCCCGTGTCCAAATCCGCACTGCAGTTGGTGCATTTTTATAGAATTCTCTCATAAATGCACGCTGCAGTCTTGTTCGGATGTGTTCGCGCGTACTCTAACACACAAAACGCCTTTTCTTTTCCAGCGAATGGCATTTCTATACCTAAAAAGATAAAGCAAAAAAGAAAATTACACACAATTTGACCCGTTTCCATACATGCGGTTAAAATTTGAGGTCCGTTAGATGAGAACTGGCAAAGTTATTAGACCGTGAAATGATATTAAATTTTTTTTTTTTTAAATATCCTGTACTTTAAAATTGGAATATTTATAGACACTTTCATGAGACGGAGAAGTAATTAAGGGATTAATGTACAGCAAACCATTTGAAATCCGCATCATGTTAGTCCTGTATCATCCTGCTGGGGTTTATTTTGTGATGATGACTGGCTTGCTGTACATATCCTACTTATTACATGTTTATGTATTAAAGAAATCAATTTGTCAAAAACAACTAACGATTTAAGTGATTTTTTTTTTTTAATTGCTTCCACTAAAAAAAAAAGTCTTGGATTCTATAGTCATAATTGTGTCCAGAGTAACAAACTCTGTAGATTTAAGATTAGCCTCTGTATTGATATAATTCATGTTAAACTGAACGTAATTGATGTTAAACATCAATGGTGTCTTCTGATGGTAATGATTTTGCCACAGGGTGTCCCGAACGAGCAGTGTTAATTTGGTTATTAAAGCAACAACATTTACTGGGCTTCTTTCTGTGGGTTGATATGATAGACTCTGGAAGACCATGCCCAATGTTCAGAAATGTCCATAGCAATGGTCTGTTCACAGTAACAGTCTGCTATTTGGAAATAAGACTATAGAATGGCGTAACCATCCAATCAGAATCGATTCTTCAACAAAGCCGTGGAGTAAAAATGTAGTAATATTTGTGGCGATCATCCTCCGTTTTAAAAAAAAGTCCATTTGTTTGCTCCAGTCCTATATGGAAACGAAGATCTATGGGATTACAGTAATTCATCTGTCTACACTGCAAATTATGAAAAGATTCATTTTATACATGACATTCACTGTGGTGCTGAGCAGTACTTTGTTTATTCAATCCTAGCACGTTACCTTCCTTGTGAATTTCACACATGCGAATGTCACAATGAGGAATTGACCAGCCCACTAACCGCAGTGTTCTTTCACTTTCCGCTGGGTGGTGTGCATATGTGAAGAAGACACCAAAGCTCATTGCTTGACATTTCGTTACAGATCTTGACAAAATGTCTTGTGCAGCAGACAGCTGCATCCAGTTCACACGCCATGCCAGCGATGTCCTGCTGAACCTGAACCGGATGCGCAGCAGGGATATCCTCACAGACGTCACCATTCTGGTCAACAGACAGCAGTTTCGTGCTCACAAGACCGTCCTCATGGCATGCAGGTACACCGAAGCTATTCACGTCTGGGACTTGTAGCATTTTAATTGTTATGCAGTTAGTCTGTGGGGGTTGTTTATTTACTTTTTTTTTTTTTAAGGAGCCGCATTCTAAAGCTCTGCTCATCTGCCTTGTTTTCACAGTGGGCTCTTTTACTCGATATTCACTGACTCTCTAAAATGCAACATGAACGCTATCAGTCTGGACCCGAAGGTTGACCCAGAAGGCTTCGCAGTCCTCCTGGAGTTCATGTACACGTCCCGTCTCACGCTGAAGGAGAGCCTTATTATGTCTGTCATGAACACGGCCATCTACCTGCAGATGGACCACGTTGTCGACACCTGCCACAGATTCATTAAGTCCAGGTATGTCTCTCAAACGATTTTTGTAGGGTTGGCACTTCTTCGTGTGTGTGTGTATATAGCAGCTTGGAAAACATACCCTTGGTTGTGTTGTTAACGATAGTGCCTTTTAAGGTTCTAGACATTGCTGTTAGTGTCTGTAGCCTTGTTTCCGATGAGCTGTATTTGATATTTAGTATATTTATTACACTATAATTTGTTTTAGTGACTCGTCTATCAAACTGCCCAGAGAGGATTTCCTGGTCAGCCCTCTACTTTTACCTCAAGATGTTCACGGTTACAGACCACATGAGGTTGTGGAGAACATGGCAGGACGAACCGGCTGTTTCCGTGACGGAAGGTCTTACGGTCCCATATTTAACGGAGTGAATGCTTCCAACAACTATCATGTTTATGGCCAGTTCCCCATGCAGGCTTTTCCTTTCCCTCTCTGTAAGCTGACAGACACCAAGAACACTTTCCCTGACTTTGCCAAAGGAGGCGTCCTCCAACACAAACACTGCCCGCCAGGTGATGACTTTGTGCGCAGCTCTAACGGCAGCCACCCGAGCTCATGCCACTCCGACGCCTACTCCTCCCGGGTGCTGGGGAGAAACGACGACATGAAAAGGGAGAACCTGCAAGGTTTGGCTCAGTCCGTTGTTACAAGTTCTCGAAAGCACGGACTCGCCAGCCTGGCCCAGGAACATCCGAGAGACGTAGGTAAAGAGCGGGCTCCTTTGGCTGAAGACGAACTGAGCCAGCAGCCTTACTCTATTGGTATGGCCTCCAGTGGGCGCAAGGCTCTGATTGGCAGCCCGCAGAGCCCTTTAAAATCCGACTGCCAGCCCAATTCACCCACAGAATCGAGCAGCAGCAAGAACGCCGCGCTCTCTCAAGCCTCTCAGCCTCCGACACCACAGGGCACTCAGGACCCAAAGGCTCGCAACTGGAAAAAATATAAATTCATTGTGCTCAATCAGAGCACCAAGGAAGAAGAGAGTGGAGCTCATGAACCTGACATGCGCTCACCACAGAGGCTGGCTTTTCATCCGTCATCTGAACCTGAGCAGCCAGACATGCAGGCTGCCAGCACAAAGATCACTGACCATGGAGATGACTTCACTGTGCCCCAAGCCAGCCGCCTCAACAATATTATTAACAGGTGAGCGTGCGAGCACTTTTTACTCAGTGGCGTGGCTTAAAGCACGTCTATGAACCCTTACAATCTGGCAAAATAAAGATTAAATCCAAGCATGAAAGATCTTCTATTCCTTCACCACACATTCATCTCTTTCTGGCAGATCTACTGAATATGCATGAATGCATTGCGCTTAATAGCATGAGTGCATCTCTCTGAGAACAATAGTCATTTAACAAGCTCTCAGCTAAGTGAAATCACTGCGAAGTTGGAATAGTCAGTGCTATTCCGCAGCATTTTGGATCAAGATCAATGGGACCAACTTTGTAAAATTCTCTCGTAGTGTTTAGAGAGACGGTTTCATCCTCTCTACAAACCAGAATAAATTTCCCTTCACCGCTTGTAGCAGACCCAGCGACTTGACTTCCTTAGCCAGGATGTGTCAAATGTCTAAGTGTGAGTGTGACAGTGCCAGAGGTGGCGGTGTGAAAAGCAACAAAAAAGGAAGGGGGAGAGGAGAAGAGAGAGAGTGAGGGAGAAAAAAAGTAAAACTTCATGTTATTCTTTTGGCAGAAGTCTGGAGGGTTCCCAGAGGAATGGTGACAGCCACTCTTCACTTTATATGAGCCACTTAAAGTGCACATCCTGTGGCTCACAGTCCCCACAACACTCAGACGTTTGTCCTAACACTCCCGGCTCGCGTCTGAATGAGGAGATGGCCGAGCTGCACTCGGAGTATTCAGACTCCAGCTGTGGTGAGTTGTCGTCTTTTTGTTTTTATAATGCATCTATATTTACCGACAGGATCAGTTCAGCCAAAATATTATTTGTACAATTTTGCGATTATTTACGAAGGAGAAGCTACAAGCATTCCTCATTAGACTTCTTGTCCAAGAACCTAATTTGGACAGTGTTTACATTTCAGTGGACACACCCAGAGAGGACACCTGTGCAAGATCTGTTTGCTTCATCTGCTATTTTGTTTGTTTACAGAAAACGGTACCTATTTTTGTAGTGAATGCGATTCCAAATTTGCCGAGGAGGAGGTCTTAAAACGCCACATGCATCAGGTGCACAGCGACAAGCCATATAAATGTGACCGTTGCCAAGCAGCATTCCGCTACAAGGGAAACCTTGCTAGTCACAAGACGGTACACACAGGTAAGGGGAAGGGAAAAAAAGAGCGAGACCGAGCTCAATAGACTTTCTCCTGTAGTTTATAGATCCACGCCTCTAACGGTCCTGCTCACTTTACAGGAGAGAAGCCGTATCGATGCAACATCTGCGGTGCACAGTTCAATCGACCAGCTAACCTCAAGACCCACACACGCATCCATTCTGGAGAAAAGCCATACAAGTGTGAGACGTGTGGGGCTCGCTTCGTTCAGGTACTTCCTACTACCTCCCTGGTTCAGATGAAATTATTATAATGACGATCTGTTATGTTCATATAGCGCTATACTGTATATGCACGCTCTGTAGCGCTTTACAATTTAGTAAAATGCAAACAAACAATATACTTCAAGTCTAAAATCACTACATAAAAATGAATTCAATTTAAAAAAATCATTTAGATTATTTCTACAAAGTATTTAGGTCAAGATGGCATGAAAAGGTCCAGTAGTGTTAAAATTAATTTGCAGTGCTGGCCTAAAATATATAAAGTTAAGCAATCAGAAAACTTGAGTGAGGGTATAATCATCACGGGTAACGGATTTACACATCCTGCGATAAACTCACTCTTGTGTGGGTTGTTGGTTTTCTCAAAATGGTGACAAAGTTCAGTGTTCAATAAATAAATTTTTATTCTGATAATATTCACAATAAACAACTTTGCTGCCATGTAATGTCGTCTGTTAACAGTAAGCTCTAGTTGCTCGGGTTAGTTTGGGGTATTGTATAGATGGAACAATAGCCGTATTGTTTGAAACCTGGTACTCGAGTACGCGCTTCAGTTATTGCAATGCATCCAAAGGTGTGCATATTTCTGTCCCAAAGGATTTCGATTCTATGTTCATTTTATGTTTCGTGTCCAGGTGGCTCACCTGCGCGCCCACGTCCTGATCCATACAGGAGAGAAGCCATATCCCTGCGAAATCTGTGGCACACGATTCCGGCACCTGCAGACGCTCAAGAGTCATCTGCGCATACACACGGGAGAAAAACCTTACCATGTGAGTACAGCAAAAAGCGTAACATCCACTCGCTATATAGTGAGGTCGCCATTTTGTAGTGCTGTCCGAATGTATAGTGAACTATTATACCCTATGTAGTGCACTCAAAGTATCCCACAATGCACTGTGAAGAGTAGTGTACAACCGATGGTCACTAACCAAGCAATATTGCGGTTGCGCTGAAAGAAAGTGTGTTGGGGTGAATGGACGGAGGAAGAAACGCATTATTCAAAATAGTAAGAGAATAGAAAAGCTCAAATCGAATAAGATAAAATACAAGAATAAAAGTCCCAGTGCAGAGCGAGGAATTAATCCGAAGCCTCGAATTTGATTTAATAAAAGGCAGCGGCAAAGAAAGTACTCAGCCTTGATTTAAAAGAACTGGAAGATGCAGCAGACACAAAGTACGTTGTGTTTATTAATGTGGGAAATATGCTGAGTATAATATGGATTTATCACAATACATGTATTTATTTTGAAAACCCACCAGCCGACTGATCTGGCACGTTTTAATCGTGCAACAGTAAGGACGTAAATAGTGGTGTGGCGGAGCAGTGTCCGAAAGTGTGGGGTTTTATTATTATTATTATTAACTTTTTTAAACCAATGAGCTCACTATATAGTCCTCTATACAGAATCCGCTATATAGGGAGTAGTGAGTGATTTCGGATACAGGGCAAGACTCTTAAAGACCTTTTGTTTGTTTTTGCAGTGTGAGAAATGCAACTTGCACTTTCGCCATAAGAGCCAGCTTCGGCTGCACCTGCGACAGAAGCACGGTGCCATCACCAACACCAAGATCCAGTACCGTATGGCCACAGCAGATTTGCCAGATCTAACAAAGGTCTGCTGAACGAACACACACACACACACACGGGCCAAACCACAGCATTCTCTGAGCCCTACTCGGACAATCATCTGAAACTGTAGTGCCACACTGTGTTGATCAGACAAGAAGAAGAAAAAAAAAAAATTGAGGCATTTAATGCCGTTCTACGGGTTTCCTCTATATGTGAACATAGAACCACATAAGGTCTCTTGTCACTTTATTGTTTATATTTGCATATAAATATACAGTAATGTTAAGTGTTTTTAAGCTTTCAGTTATTAAAAAAAAAGCTTTATTTTGTTGGAAAAAAAAAGGAGGATGGAATGTAAATTAATCAAATTTTTGAGAATACGGTATTTTATATCAAAGAAGTTACTTTTCGGAAAGTATAGGAATTTTAATTGAAGGTCGGTATATTTTATGGCAGTGTAAAGAATCGTGTCCAGAGATTTTTATGTGTACGGGATACACCATACTAGAATGGCCTCCTTTACAAAATCACATCTTGGCTGTGCCTATAATTGGATTTATTTGTATATGAGAATAATGGCTGCACTCAAAGTGTAAACACATTGCATGAGGCGGGTTGCTACTGGCCAGCGTTCGTTAAAGTAAGAAACTGCACACAAGTGTGACGTAATGCATAGTTGCAATGCATATTCCCAAGGTTGTGCTCTGCTGGCAGAAGCAATCTTTAATTAAATATTAAAATATGCATTAAAAACGGATACTGCTATGGTACAACAGTTATTTCACTTCAACTGTGTTTGTATAGAAATGTGACTATTTCTGTTAGCAAGTGAAGGTTTACATTTTTGTCATTGTTCTAGAAGCTACAGTAAAGGTTGTATTACTGCGCTTTTTGCCCTCTTTATGTATACACACTGTGTATTCAAGGTGCCTTTCTCAGTGGTGACTGAATCGCTTTCTGTTACTCTGCTAAGGTACAACTGAAGGACACCACTTGTCCTGTGTTTTTGTTCTCTTTATTTTGTGTATTTTTTTTTTTAACATGCTTTTCACCAATTCAAATTTCAGAGGAAGAAAAAAAAAACACAAATTCATTACTGCTTGAACCGTGCATCTTTAGGACTTTTTGGGATTGGGCTTTTTCTAAAATGCATTAAGCTAACTGTATATGTGTATGAATGTAAAATAAAAGTATTGAATTTCTATGTACAACTCTGGAGCAATGCCTCATTATTTCAACACATAATGAATTTAAGGACTGCATTAATCTGAGCTACATTCTCACAAATGCCTCTCACTACACCGGGTGAAATGCCTTACAATTATTTGTGAATTTGCGCACTCCATGTGTAATTAAGCTCGTGTGTTAAAGTGCTTTTAAATGGATAAAACAATGAAAATATTGAATAATGCTGAAATCCCGAATTTATGAACCCATTTGCATTTACTAGAAGCCGGGATTTCATAGTCAAATGCTGGAACATGGTATAGTAGGTTTTTCTTTTTTTCCCCCCAGTTCATTTTCATCACACTCTTAACAGATGCCATAAAGCAGTTTTACAGACTGACCAAACAAGCCAAAGGTAAAGGGGACGGGCAAAGTTCAATAAGAACATAAAATCCTGAGAAGAATTTGAGATTCATAATTAAAGCGGTGCTCCGTACTTGAGAGAATATGGGAATGCATTGACCTGATTTTTGATGGTTTTTGCGTCCGTATGTGTACCGTTTTACAGGAAACTCGATCGTAAGTGCAAGGCAACATCTCAACCACTTGACCACCATACAATGAAATTTGTACTTTGCATTTTTAAATTTGTCTTTTATAAAGCAAATTAAAAATAACCGCTGAATAAAAACCCATCTATCTTATGCAAATGAAAGATATGAGAAGATACAAATTTTGTTGTATGGTGGTTGAGATGTTGCCTTGTACTTGCGATTGAGTTCCCTGTAAATGGTACACATACGGACATCATACAGGCGCAAAAACCATCAAAAGTCAGGTCAGCGCATTACCATTATATTCTCCCAAGTTTTCATTTCATCATACCTGTAAGATAGATGGGTTTTTAGCCAGTGGTTATTTTTAATTTGCTTTATTTAAAAAAAAACCTTAACACTGTAGCAGCCCTTGGCATTAAGAACAACAGCAGAGAGTCTGAGTTTTTATTCCTCTTGAACACGGGTATAGCATCAAACACTGACCACCGTGAAAACGAAAGAAGAAAAATTAACGTTTGTAAACAAATACACAATTTTGCAGAGGAATGTTTAGACTATGCTCTGAATGTTACAGACGCTCAAAGTCTCGTGCTAAACCACAGTTCAACCAGTGCACCGAACACAAAACGCACTCAATAAACGGCGCACACAAACTTTACATTGTGCATGTATCGGGGATGAACAACAAAGCTTTAGAACATCTCATTATCTGTAGCCGCTTTATCCTGTTCTACAGGGTCGCAGGCAAGCTGGAGCCTATCCCAGCTGA
>JAODVO010000023.1:51168782-51179459 GCA_025400055.1 Notarius lentiginosus | reverse complement strand
AGTCAGCTGGGATAGGCTCCAGCTTGCCTGCGACCCTGTAGAACAGGATAAAGCAGCTAGAGATAATGAGATGAGACCATCTGGCATCATTCATTCATTTTCTATACCATTTATCCATTGAGGGTCATGGGTGAGCTGGAGCCAATCCCAGGTGACTCAAATCCTCAAAAGGCCACCAATCTATTATGGGCCTAACAAAGATAGACAGACAGCCATTCACTTTCATGTTCACACTTTTGGACAATTTAGAGTCGCCGGTTGACTTAATCCACATGTCTTTCCATGGAGGAAACTGGAGCACCTGGAGGAACTCACCCAGGCACGAGGAGAACATGCAAACTCCATAGAGAAAGGCCCCAATCCACCAGCAAGATTGAACCGAGAACCTGCTTGCTGTGAGGCAACAGTGCTAACCACTGTGCCACTCATCATCTGCCATCAATATTCTGCAAATTCAATCCTAAAAACATAGCTGAAAGCAGCAATCTACAGTATGTGGTATAAGCACTCCTTTCAAGTAATGCTACCAGGGACCAGTTCTTGCCAAGATACATGCCCCACACATGGATCCTGGAATGCTTGAAACTGTACAACATCAACGGGACTCTCAGAACCTGCATCAAGAACTCAATGAGGCTGTGGAAAACAACCCTAGAGGCCAACTTCAAGCCAATAACACAAGTCACCAACAAGTGCGGCATATACCAAGGAGATGCCCTGTCCCTGCTGCTGTTCTGCATCGGACTGAACTCTCTCAGCCAAATCATCACCAAGAGTGGCTATGGATACAGATCGCAAAATGGAGCAACCATCAGCCACCTCCTCTACATGGATGACATCAAGCTGTATGCTAGGTCTGAGCAAGACATTGACTCACTGATCCACACCACCAGGATCTACAGCAATGACATCAGAATGTCAGTCAGACAAGATAAGTGTGCCCGGATGGTAACAAGGAGAGGGAAAGCAGTCAGAACTGAGGGGGTGGTGCTACTAGATGGCATAATAGGAGATGTGTAAGACAGCTACAAGTACCTAAGAATCCCGCAGGCAAATGACAACCATGAAGAGCCCGCTAGGAAAGCAGCAACAGCCAAATACCTATGGATGGTAAGGCAAGTCCTGAGAAGTCAGCTGAATGGGAAGAACAAGGCCATCTGGGCCATCAACACCTACACCCTGCCGGTCATCAGATATCCTGTTGGCATAAAAAGCTGGACAAAGGAGGAGATAGAGGCAACCGACATCAGGACAAGTAAACTCCTGACAATGCATGGAGGGTTTCACCCCAAGTCCAGCATCCTGAGGCTGCTCACTGATAGGAGTGAAGGAGGCCAAGGACTAGTGAGCATCAGAACCACTATCCAGGATGAAACAACAAAGATCCATGAGTACATCAGGGAGATGGCCCTGAATAAATAAGTGCTTAGTGAATACCTCAGGCAGCAGAAACCTGAGAAGGAAGTGGAAGAGGAGCCATCATGGAAAGACAAACCACTGCATGGGATGTACCACCAGCAGATAGAAGAAGTGGCTGATATTGAAAAATCCTACCAGTGGCTGGATAAAGCAGGACTGGAAGATGGCACAGAGGCGCTAATCATAGCTGCACAGGAACTGGCCGTAAGCACAAGCTCGATAGAGGCAGGAGCCGAGGTGCGGACAGTGCAAAGATGCCCTGAAACAATCCAGTGCATAACAGCAGGGTGTAAGATGATAGCAGGAAGAACGTACATAGAACACCATAACCAAGTGGCTGGCATAGTGTACTGAAACATCTGTGCCGAGTATGGACTGGAAGTCCGAAGGTCAAAGTGGGACACACCTCCGAAGGTGGTTGAGAATGACCAAGCTAAGATCCTGTGGGACTTCCAGATACAGACAGACAAACTGGTAATGACTAACCAACTGGACATGGTAGTGGTGGACAACCAGGAGAACAAGGCTGTGGTGATGGATGTGGCAATAATAAGTGACAATAACATCAGGAAAAAGGAACTTGAGAAGCTTGATAAGTATCAAGGGCTGAAAGAAGAGCTAGAAATGATGTGGAAGATGAAGACAACAGTGGTCCCCATGGTGATAGAAGCCCTCGGTGCAGTGACCCCCAAACTGGGAGAGTGGCTCCAACAGATCCCAGGAACAACATACAAGATCTCGGCCCAGAAAAGCACAGTACTAGGAACAGCTAAGGTACTGCGCAAGACCCTCAAACTCCTAGGCCTCTGGTAGTGGACCCAAGTCAAGTCAAGTCCCTTCCATGCCAGGATCTGGTCTTCCCAGGTAGTCTCCTGGCCCAGTACTTACCAGCTCTTTGAGGTGCACAAGTGCAGTGCTCTTCTCCGTTTCCATAGCCCTTGGTCTCTTATCGATACAGCTAGGGTTACAGTGGGGGGCTAATCCTCTGGTAACCACAAGAGTTTGACTTCCCTACTTGCATCTGTATTGCAGTATGCCTTGCCAGATGGCAGCAGGTACCATTTTTATAATGGTCTTTGGTATGACCCGACCGCGAGTAGAACTCACAATCTCCCAGTCAAGAGGCGGACAAGTTAACCACTAGGCCAGCTCACAGTAGTGGACCGAAACTTGAAGGAAAAAAGATCACCTGAAGGAGGGACGAGTGGGGAATTTTTTGATAGAATTTAAATGGTTGGATTGTTTGTTAAAAACTCTGTATTGAAAGGGTCCATTTTATAATTAAAGGGGTCCCCTGGCTACAAAATGTTTGAAAACCTCTTTGTTGTTGTTGTTGTAGTTGTCATATTTTGTCTGATGGTGCATCAGTTCATGTACCAGGCCTAAATCAGTGTGGACGATGCCATCATCTACTACCCAGTGCTTACTCCCACCTGAAGAGCCTGGGAAGCACAGTGAGTATCATGTTCTTTGACTTCCCCAGTGCATTCAACACCATTCGACCCCTACTGCTTGCACAGAACCTCTCAGCCATACAGGTAGACCATGACATGGTGGCCTGGATTACAGACTACCTCACCAACAGGCCACAGTTCATCTGGCTACAGGGCAGCTGTATTCAAATGTGGTGATGGGCATCACTGGTGCACCCCAAGGAACCATACTTTCACCATTTCTTGACACTACGTCTCAGATCTCAGCTTCAACTCTGGAATGTGCCACCTGCAGAAGTTCTCTGATGATTCCACCATAATGGGCTGCATCAGTGAGAACAAGGAGGAAGAGTACAGAGGGGTGGTAGAGAGATTCACCAGATGGTGCGGTGAGAATCCCTTCCAGCTCAGCATCAGCAAGACCAAGGAGCTGGTAGTAGACTTCCAATGGAGCAGGAAGCCCCCAAGCCCTATTACCATCCAGGGGGAGAATTAAAAAAAAAAAGATGATGGACTCATACAGGTTCTTTGGAGTGCACATCAACAATAAATTGGTCTGGACAGACAAATCTAAAGCCATTTATAGGAAAGGACAGAGTAGACTGTTCTTTTTTTAGGAGGCTCAGGTCCTTTGATGTGTGCAGCAGACTGTTCTACCAGTCTGTGGTAGCCAGGATACTATTCCTTGCTTTGGTGTACTGGAGAGGCAGCATCAAGGCTGGAGAGACACGCAGATCTAACAAGCTGGTGAGGAAGGCTAGCTCTATTGTTGGACCAAAACGGGACATTCTGGATGCAGTGGTGGAGAGGAGGATGAGGGATAAAATCAGGACCATCCTTGGCAACCCCTCCCAAACCCCCTATAATGAGCTGTAGCAGATGGGGAGCACCTTCAGCGACAGGCTCATCTCCCCAGGGTGCAAGACGGCGCGATTCAGGTGCTCCTTTGTGCCGACAGCCATCAGGCTGTACAACAGCGCCTGAGACCCCCTTTTCCCTTTTGTGCCTTTTCCCTAGCTGCCAAACACCTCGTGCCATTTTATACTACATGTACACTTGGACACTGTAAATACCCGATCCTGTTTTTGCTTGTTTGTTGCTCACTATCATATCTTTTGCACTACATGTCCAGATGTTTGCTCATTTGCTGTTCTTTTTTATTGATCATTACAGTTATTGCTCAGCATGTATTGTATTTTTTATCGACACTCATTAGCTTGCTTTTCTGCTGCTGTTTAAGAGCCAAGTTTCCCTACCGAGAGACCAATAATATGCTATCTCATCTTATCTGATTGTGCCTGTGTCAGGGCGAAAAAAAGAAAAAAACAAAAACCAGTACTACAAAAAATGCATTCCATCCACTACTATAAATATAAATACTGGCGACTAAATCTCTCTCAAAGTCTGTAGCACAAACATGATATCATTTTAACTGTGTCTCCATCAGTGCATCCCAACCCCCAATTCTAAACACACACATACACACGTTCCCCCCAGCACACTCTCCAGCTGCTCCTGTGAACAAAGAGAGCCGTTGGTTACTGGGAAAAAGACCTCCCTTTCTAATTTTCTTCTGAACTGGGCTGTCACAAGGTCACCTCCTGCTCCACTGTGCCACTTTGCATGTAGTGCAAGAGATCCTTCACCACTCCCACTGCTCCATGCAGCCTTTAAAAACACACACCAGGCAATCACATACAGACAGCAGAACTGGTTCTTCCTCTTACACTTACTCACACTCTAACAGTCACTCGATTGAGCAAACAGCTGGAAAGGAGAAAGAATAACAAGCACCTGACAGACGGCTGGTATAGCAGTGTTCTCTTGGCTGTAAGTAATGTGTTATCTTCAGTTTCCTTTCATCCTTTTTTAACTTTAATAATACCTTCCTGTCTGTGGTTGAGTTTAGGCTTTAGAGGGCAGGACAAAAAAGGTTAGATCTAGATATCAAGCATCCTTGAGTTAGAAAGCTAGATAGAATTTGGGTCTCTATATTGTTACACTCAAATCTAGAACCCTAAATCTTCAAACTAGAACCTTAGACATTTTTTTCCCCAGAAAGCCTAAATGGCACTATATAGAATATTACAGCAGAGCATTACCCGATAAGAAAGAATTCCTTTAGGAATCAAAGAACTCAACGATCCAAAGAGCCTTTGAAGAAAATTTATTGTACACGTCTAATTAACGGTAAAGATTTACACAGATGATCTACTGACCTTGTCTCAATGTATCATTACTACAAGCCTAATTATATCGTTGAACAATATTTTTCTGCAGTAAAGAAAATGCAAGTTGGCTGTTTTTAATTTAACAAATCTGCACACTGATATTTTCTGCCTGAAAGACCACGACAGGTCAAAGGTTTCCTCCACAAGGTCAAAATCAAATTAATAATTCTGGACTAACAGGTGGCCAACAGCTCCTGGGTAGAATGAAGTATTGTGATGGTAAATACTCTGTAGGACAGAGAACTGATGACAGCCGTGCCATCTGCTCCTGAATTTTAATTATGATTTTACTGACATTTAATACAGAGCAGATTGTAAGACAAACTCAATATAAGGCACAAAGTACAATTATAATCTGTAATAACATAATATTTATGTCAACCTCCAACAACTTTGTTACTCCTAAAAAAAAAAAACAATTCATACACATTAATCCATGTTATAATTAGAGATTTAATTGGAGTGTATTATGTAGGGGATTGAGAATATTATCCACATTTATACTGGGGTACCATATTCAAGTGTTTGATAGAATTTGGAGATTTGTGCTGATTTGGCAATATATTGAATTAGAAAGGAAACCGTGACTGATCTTAAAGTGAGAACAAATGTACACAATTTTCCACTTATCCTAAATATAATTGGCCAAAAAAAGCCCACAAAAAAGCTATAAATTGTGCCTACTTATTAGCTACAATAGAGGTCTTTCACATGACCTTATCGTAACTGTAGGCTTGTTTACGTGGCCATGTTGTCGGGCAAGCTTTGTGTTTGCCAATGACTGACACAAGTGTACACGGGTGATTGCAAGCCCAATTTAGTACATCTACAGACAAACTTGTAGAAGTTACATCAAAAAGAACAATGCCAGAGACCTGGAGCGCTTTTGGATATAATAACAGACGTAGAGATAAGCCTGGTTTAACTTTTCACTGCTTCCCGGTGAACACAGAAAGACGAGAAAAATGGCAAGCTGCAGTTAAATGCAGACTGAATACCAACAAAGCATTCCTATCACAGTGTGAAAGCTCTGTGCAACATTAAAATGTATATCTGGATGTGAGCTTAGGATGCGATATATTTTATTAGACCGAATGCTTGGCGAGATTAGCAGCATGTTTGCTATGCACTGATAATGCAGACAAGGCTAAACACCATAAAATATGCTAGATCTAGGCCCTAGCTTGTTTATTATGATTAGAAGTCCATGTTTGAGCTTATCTTTGTCATAAGAAGATATTTTTCTTTTTCGGAATTTCCCATAATGTTCGGGCATGAAACCTGCCTTGAAATATTGGGATGCATCTGTACTTTTGTATGCCTTTAGTGTCTCTCCAGTGTATTTAGAAGTCCCAAATACTAAATAATTCAGGATGTCGTTGTATCCCAAATCCGGTAGCTGGTTTGCTGTACACGTTTCAAGTGGAATAAATACATTTGTGGGAAAATTAAGAAGAAGAAGCCTTTATTTTTTGTCACATGTACACTCAAACACAATGAAATTCCTCCTCTACATTTAACCCACATGCATGCACACACACATACATATACACACAAAGAGAGAGAGACAGAGAAAGAGAGAGCAGTGGGTAGAATAAATAAATACATTTGTGTGTAAATTATATGGATCTGTGATGCCTGCATGTTTCAGCTTTTGAATGTAATGTGATCAACTGGTATAAAATACATTTTTAATCATTTCAGAGAGATTGTACTGACTGCAGTGCTCTCAATTTTTATTATTAATTGTTGTGGCTGTTTCTTTGTTCGCCCAGCAATATGGCAGACACTGCATGAAAAACAAAAATCTGTGATGTCAGTGAAAGGTCTCTATAGCATCATTACAAACATGTCTACTCTGTGTGTGTGTGTGTGTGTGTGTGCGCGTTACCCTGCAATGGAGTGGTGTCACACCCAGGGTGTATTTCCACTCCACACCCAGTGTTCCCGCAAACCTGACCAGGAAAAAGTGGTTTCTGAAAATGAATAAATATTTGTGTAAATGTAATTTTTGGATTGTTTGTTTGACGTGTACATGAAACTCATAGACTTTCCTTTATCTGAAACTGCTATTAGGAAAGTGCTACCATTGGGCACATAATAATTGCTATGTTTTGTTTGTTCTTTAACAGAGAGGAAGACAAATAAATAACTCAAACCACAATTCTGATTAATCACTGAGGAGGACCTACATAACCAACAACATTCTCTATTGTGTAACATTGTCCAATTGGACCTTCATCCAATTCCTATCCTACACTTACCAACTTCTCTTGCTGGGCTGGTGATATCCTTGAAGGATCTGAATAACCATTCATATACACTACTCACACATTCTCTCTTGGTGACTCCTTCTTGTGCTCTGTGCCATGGTGCTGAGTGAAGATCACGAGTGTGGCATATGCTATGAGCGCTACTCCCGGAACAGGCATGTTCCCCGAGTGCTTTTCTGCAACCACACGTTTTGCTACCCTTGTCTCGAGACCATGGCCAAACTGCGGGGTGGCATGCTGAGTGTCAGGTGCCCGCTGTGCCGCCAAGTGTCCTGTGTGCGCCATGGTCTTACGCTGGAGGAGGCACTGTGGGTCAATAGTCGCCTGTGGAACTGCATACAAGAGCATCAAGAGCTGGAAGTAAAGGAGGAAGATTTGGAAGAAGAAAAAGAGTATGAGGAAGAAAAGAGAAGGAGCACTGGCACAGAAGCAGCATCTCCAATGCAACGTCAATGGTGAGCATTGGCAAACTACAAGTCATGGGGTCAGATAAAAGACACACAGACAAAATGAAAATATATTGAAAAACAGTCCAGTAGTAGATCCAGTAGTCTCTATGGCACAGTTTTCTAATTTGGATATGGGAAAACCTCTTCTTGATGATGCATTTTGAAGATTTTAAGATTGTATGTCAGTGGGACTAGTTAATCCTGCTGGAGATTCCCACTGGTTCTATAATGTATTTGAGCAATGCATGCTGGGTCCTGAAGTGCTAGGGCACTGATAAGAGAAAAAAGAAACATGTGAAATATTTAAGTTATTCCACGAAATCGTGCCATACGTGAGATAGTCGACAAGGCACGTAGCACCGAGTTGGCTGTAAGCCATGTATGATGAGATTAAGGGGAATATCTGTTTTATTATATCCACATTCACTGGACTTTGAGAAACAGAGCATTTTTATTTTTTGGAAATTAGATAAATAAAAACTTTATAAAAAATGTCTGACAAAATAACTTCCGCTTAGAATGTAAACAAACTGGCAAAATATAAATGAGAGCAATTTGTGAAAAATGCTATAATTCTTGAAAAATAAATTTTAAAAAGATATGTTCTCACCATCAAATTACTTTTATTCCATAGTTTATTGCTGCTTTTTTTTGTTGTATTTTTTGGGGTTTTGTTTTCGAGTAGTTTTTATTTTGTCCTCAGTTGGTTCAGCAACATGCTCTGCCATTTTGTTTTTGTCTATTCACGGTATATGAGCTGATATCCTAGTAGTAGAGTAACCAATCAGAGTGTGCGATTGCTCATATCCAGTGAATGTGGATAGAATAATACTTAATATTATTCATCTTTCAGCAGGTCAAGGCCATCGCCCCAGCACGACCGACTCAAACTACGACTACCAGGGTTCCTGAAGAGAATGATTGACCCCAGGCAGTCACAGGAAAGGACGGTCCCTGGATGCAATGTGTGAGTTGTTGTCTTCCTGTTACACCATCTCTCATATTGCTTCAGTTGATGTTTTGGCTATGACATCAATGCAATCCTACACCTGTTTATCCCAGTGATGTGGGGAAAAAAACATTATCTATTAGCATCACAAATGACTCACACTCACATTCCTCTTGACCAAACATAGCATTATGAGATCATCTTGATACTGTTGTGCAAAATCAGGCTCTCCACCTTATTCTACACTACACTATGGATCATAATCTTTTAAATGTTTTCTTTTGAATGTAATGTCAGGGTAAGTGTAATTTTGAGCAGTGGTCAGGCTCAAAAGGAGAAATAAGCAGATGTGTGAAAAAGCTGTGTAAACACAGAACAAAGTGACAATTGACAAAACCACACCATTCAATTCATGTCGGAGTTGTTTTAACCCCTCAATTTGTGAAGCCTGACTTGGGCTGTGCAACTCCCATCCATCAACAGGAAGTTAAATTAAACTCAAACATCTGCTGCTCTATTGACAAAATGCTAATGCTCGCTCTTCCATTGCAGACGAATGAAATTGTGGTGAAGCCTGGTGGGGGAGGAAATGCCTTAAACTAGGTTATACCCGACTGAGCTCGCCACTCTGCACGATGAACTCTCACTCTTGTTTTGCCATTGAAGCCACCTGTGCATCGTGCCCCTGGCATAGCCAGTAGTCTTGGATTACGAAACAATCAGGAGCCTCAGCATGTGATACTGAGTGGGAGTGAAAAACTGCATCGTGCTCCTGACTGTGAATTGTTTGACCAGTCTATCTGCAGGGATCTCCTCATTATCCATTCCATCCATAATCCTCTACAGCTGCCATGATGGGATCTCTTTCAGCTGTTCCAACACAGACGGGGCGAAGTAGAAAAAGAGCGATAATCCCAGATTGCAGTATGAGGCGGAACAGATGGCCTCCTGAGACAGCCCCCCTTCCTGACTCAAACTGCACCTCAACAACTTTAACTTATTAATACTGTTCCTATTTATGTCATTTCTAATGATTTTCTATTAAAGATTCTTTTCAGTGGACATAGTGTCTTTGAGTGTTTTCCTTGGCTTCCTGGAGCTGCTTCATCTGTGTTTGTAGGGGTTGAATACTTTATGTTTGCCCTGCTGCTGTCTGTTTGGTTAGGTTAAATTAATGATGGAGTGTTTATGCCATCTGTGAGGCTTTCTTGGGCCAAACCTGCCCTCCAGAGATGCTGTGTAATGCCAGTTAAATGAAACATGTTCAGCTAAACTCACAGAGCTCCAGCCCTACTGGCACTTGACTTGCAGTTAAGATTTAATTTATGCCTCACTGGTCTCTTTTGGCTTGGCACATGGTCTCAACAGAATCGCACAAAGCAAATGTCACAGGCAGCTTATCAGAAAGAGGCTGCTTTCATATTCACCAGCCTGGCATTAATCATGGCAAACATCAGCATATGCTGTCTATCATTTAAAGAAGAGTTCATTTCACATTTGGTTGCACTTCACAGTGACCGATGTCTCGGACTGTGTGTACAAAAGACATTCACATTTTAGGATTTATACCAGTTTCCTGGACAATAATACAAAAACAAGTAAAGAAAATAAGGTAAAAAAAAAAAATTAATCAGGCTTTGATCCTGGAACTGTAGTCATCTTCTAATGACAGAACTTCTAGATAGATCAATATATCTATCTCAGTAATACATGTTCCAGATGTTATTTCATAGTTTTGATGTCTATAGAAAATAGTCAAAATACAGAAGAAAAAAAATTAATGAGTATGTGTCCCCAAACTTGACTGTAGTGTAACCAAAACTCTTAGGAATCTAAAAGAAGAAACAACCTTTATTTGTCACATGCACACTTCAAGCACAGCGAAATTCATCCTCTGCATTTAACCCATCTGAAGCAGTGAAC